>JAFJYH010000025.1:0-218459 GCA_017365405.1 Cadophora malorum | reverse complement strand
TAAAGTATCTTCATACCATACTTAGTAACTTGCAACGGTTATCCGTCTTGATCAGTGACAGCGTCCCTACCTACCAACCAACCTACCTTCGCACTCTCGAGCAACACCAGCCCGACCGTACGTTACAGTTATTAGCAAGAATTGCATTAACGAAAGTATCGTACTTTAGTATAATAAAGTTTAGAAGCTATAGCAATTATTAATACCGAACTTAAATTGAGGGGATAACGAATAGATTGCGTGGTAAAAAAGAAATTGGGAATACTTACTAGAACGCAACTTTCCTTCTTGTCAACGTAATACAAGTAACGCTTGGATTTGATGTTGTTAAAGTGATAATTATAATTTATATCAATCTTAAAGACGTTTACATATCGCATACACAGATAGCGATACAAAGCAATAAAAGCTCCGGAAGAGATTGGTATAGGCATTATTTATGTTAGCAAAGATTTCATATCACTAAGCTACCGTTTTTGACAAAAAATATTTACTTGTGAAGTGCTTGATTGATTTGATATGAATTATAAAAATCAAGCAATTAGCGAAGATTTGTTTTTAGCGAAGATTAAGCTTATGCTTACAAATGTGGTTATTATTGTTGTTACTAAAAAAGAAATCAAAAATTCTGGAGAAGAAGGCGTCATATATACGATTCCTATAACAGGCAAATACGGAATCTTGCTTAAATCAGGGGGGATTACGGGGTATTTGCTTGATAATATTATCCCTCGCTTAACATATCTTGCTATTATTATTTGCCGCTACGACATCATTTACTTCCACCACATCACAACACCTTTACACTGCTATCAATGACGCATCAAGCTATTATTCTTCCTCAATTGCATGTTATTACAAAAGGAAATTACTATGTTGAAGTTCCAAGATCACTTGTTATTTTTTTTCCGTTGTTTAGCATAATCATTCGCTTAAGGGCCGGAGGAATACCGAAGGGGAATCGGATAACCTGCAGCCGCAATTTTCTTCCAAAAAAAGTGTATTATTTCTTTTGTATGACTTATTTTATGCTTAATCTATTGTTCTTATCTCACACTCTTTTGTATTTTCATTTGATTACTACATGTTAAAATACGTTGTATTTCTAAAAATAATTTTGCCAATGTTGGTTCACAAGACCCATACCAAGTATTTAATGTATTCACGCCAAAAGCCGGCCAATAGCCGAAGGGGTTTTAAGGGAGTTACGGCTATAGGTATAAATCCTTTACCTTCTCGCACTCCCTTAGCTAAACAATTTAAATATACTAAATCACTATTGCACTTGTTTTTGCTACTTTTACTATCTTTGTAATATCACATACCGGTGCAAACCCACAGAAGATAAAGAAGATAAAGAAGATAAAAAAGATAAAGAAGATAAAAAAGATAAAAAAGATAAAGAAAATAATAAAGATAAAAAAAATAAGATAATCTTTATTTTAAAACGTTATTATCTTATTATTAGCTTGAACATCTTTAATCCTTTATTGGCTGCTGCTTTCGCTTGATATCGCGCATCATCAACCCTCGAGTATCATACCTTTCGCTGCCGGCGCTTAGAAAGTCTACACGACTTTGGCAATGATGGTAATGCTGTGGAGGTGATCGAAGTTGCTTGGAGAGGAAAGGAGAAGGACTTTTCAGATAATTTCGAGGGCTATATATATGATTTTGGAAGCTAGCGGAAGTATGTCCTCAAATTCACTGCTTAGAACACTATTCCGAAGATTTGCTTCCCATTGATTCAAGTAGCGGATTGAAAGTCATTTTTCTAGACAAGTGAATGCACAGAACAGGGAACAGGTACATGATAAACAATCACATAAAGCCATTTGCTCGCTTTAGGAATGAGAATTCAATAGCTTTGTACCCAGACTGGTTTTAGTAGAGCCTTTGAGGTCTGCTTGCTAAGATGGCTAAGCTGGCGAAGGTGAGGGCTGAGTTGGCAAACCACTTGCTACAAACACTTGATGAGATTGATTGATCTATTTGACTCACGCTTTGCACTTGGTAGGTATTCATTACGTTGTTCGATTTCCTGTCCAAGGTTTGATTGTCGTCTACGTATTCTGAGTGCAGTCTTATTTGGCTATTCATCATGTAACAAAGACGATCTGGCGAGGAAATAGAATCATAAATATTTGTCCCTGGTACAATAGAAACATGATCGTCAAGCATAACACAATCAGAAACCGACTTAGAATTTCAATTTGCTTGTCAATTGTACCTGTCAATTTGTTATTTACATTTTCTTGTTTTGAAAACTGGTCACTGGTCAGCTTAGCCGAGGGGAAAGGAGGCAGCGCCACAGGAAAGCGCCACACCTGTGGCTGAGCTTCAATCAGAAACTTGAGATCCAGCTTTCATGGCGAAGGAAAGGGTATGTCGTTGACCGGACTTTGCAATTTAATGGGACGAATGTCGGTGAGAAAATGAAGCACTTGAGTGGCTGACAAATTTCAGATCTCTTTGTTGTCATACCCTGTGGCTGAGCTGCCAAAGATTTGGCCTGAGACTTTGGAGAGCCGAGCTCAAGACATTCGAGGTCGAAGGCATATAGATTTGAACAGGATAGCCACCTGGGAGCAAGTGAAACTAGCTCTTTGTCAATTCCTTAAGGACTTCAGGTATTGCTTTTCGTCATCCCTTCAGCGCCAGAGACAGTGCCGATGTCGAAATACTGTACAGTCAGAACAGCTGAAGAGGCGGGTGATGAAGTGCTTGCCCAAAATGGCAATATAAGCTCAGTCCTGTCCAACCCTTCTCCAGCTGAAAAGAGGACCCTGAAAGAATTTGGGATAAACGTTGAAGAGCCTCTCGAATCCCGGTAGCTTTATCATCACCGGGGCTTTGGGAGCTATGGCCACAATTTGCCACAATCATGTCTCCACTTCAGCCTCACGGCTGCCTGTCCCTCCCCAAGTCTCCGCCTTACGCCTTCTACTCGGCCTGAGTCAATGTACCTGTAGGCAGAGAGGCCCCATGAATTCTCCCGTAAGATAGATACCTAATTCAAGCCAAATCCTTTGTTCCGTAACCATTTCGGGCATCCCGAGCATCATATTTCGTCTTGCAGCCCGATCCCACCCTTCAGCCTTGTTGGTATTGACAAGGTGGTTAGCCGATGCTATGGCGCTAGTACAGCCTTATCCAATCAAGCCCGATAAGACAACCATCTCATGCAGCTCACTGATGCATCTTTGCATCTTGCAACGCTTTTCTCCAGCCAAAAACCGTTAGCAAAAAAAGACAGTCGTGTCACTGGCGTTTCCATCGTCACCGAGATCCCAGCAGCCGGGTTGCTTAAGAAGGGAGCCATCCGCACTTCTGCTGTTCAGTCTGGAGTGCAGCTGGATCGATACACAAGGTAAGCTTGCCTGCTGATCGTCCTGTCTACTTCATCACCGCCTTGCCTTGTGACTGGGAAGCCTTCCGGGTTACACCCTTCTTGAACCACCTTCCACAGCCAGTTGTCATCGTCTCCGGCAACGGAGCTTCATCATCATATATCGAACTTCTAGCTAACACGAAGTGCTGTAGTGCTACCGAAACAGTGAATATTAAGCTCCGATTGCAGTCACCGTCAAGGCACCAGCAAGGCAACTCCACAACCAGCTAAGAGATCCTGCAACTCTCTGCAGCCTTCCTAGCTCAACCTATCCTCTCCAAGGTTCCGAAATCCTACACACACGACATCATGGATACTCCAAGCACAAGTCAGAGCCAGCAGGTGGTAGAGAGAGAGGGCGGAGCTCCTGCCGCTGGAGAAGGAAGCTCAAGCACACAAGTCGAGACGAAGTCACCCAAATCTTCCGAAAAGTCGACGGCAAAGTCAAAGAAGTCTAAGAAACACAAGGAACCAGACAAGGCTTGCAAGACGAAGTCCAAGAAGGCAAAGGAGAAGGGAGTCGTTGAGAGCGACTCTGATGATAGCTCAAGCGAGTCGGACTCTGATGAGAGTAGCTCAGATTCGAGCGAGTCGGATGAGGATTCGGAAACTGAGACAGAGAAGGAGAAGCGTAAGCGCAAAGCGAAGAAGAAGGCGAAGAAGGCCAAGGACAAACGCAAGACAAAATCTAAGAAGAAGTCGCGCAAGGAGGTATGTTTCGAGCTGGGATGCACTAAGACATCTGCTAACATATTCCAGGTTTCTTCAGACTCCGAATCAGACTCAGATAGCGACAGTGAGGCCGAGACCGAAGTTGAAGACGAAGATGAGGATGATGAGGTCGATGCGAACGCCGAACTTCAACAACAGCTCCTGCAAATGCAGCAGATGCAACAACTACAAGGTCTTGGTCAGGCTGGTCTTGGAGGTGGACTAGGACAACGTATTAGACCTGGTCGTCGAGCCTTGGGAGGTTTGGGAGGAGGTGCTGCTGCTCGATTGCAGGCTGCGAGAAACGCCAAGCAACTGGCAGCTCTGGGTCTCGATCCAAGTGGTAAGAAGATCAAGAAGGACAAAAAGAAGAAAGGCAAGCGTGGCAGCAAGCTCGAATTCAAGAGAGTTGATCAGTTGTGGGATTCTACCATTCACAACTACAAGCTCACCGACACTGCTGAAGACGAGGAGAGTTCAGAGTATGATCAGTACCTTTTCAATGTTCGACGAACTTTTGATTGGGAGGGAAAGTACAAGGTAAGACATTCCTCCTGACGATCCTCCGACTCTTGGTATTAGGCAATGAAAAGATTTATGCCCAGATTGATTGCTGACTTCCGACCTAGACGACTGTCGTTGACATCAAGAGCAAGCTCATTAAAGAAGCTCTTACTGATGTTATGGATGGCGTCAAGGGTGTCAGTCTTGTTGAAGAAACACCTTGTGTCGACCCTAATCTTCTCTTCCTCTACCTCGAGGACCTTCGCAAGCTTTCCAAGCAGCTCAAGAATAAGAAGATCACTGTCAAGAAGGGCAAGAAGAAGGCCATCAAGCGCAATGAGACCAAGCGAAAGCACCTTAAAGTCCTTCTCAAGTACCTGGACAAGGATTATGCTGCTACCAAGAAGACATTGTACCCTATGCTGGAGTCGGGCTTGATCTCCTTCGAGTACCTCTGGGCATTGTACAAGCCAAATACTCTCGCATATACCACCACCTACGGCTCCGTCGATGAACCTCGTGCTTTCAAGATTGAGCTTGCCGAAAAGGAATTCAGTTTCATGAAGGGCGAGTGGTACAGCATCGAGGGCAAGTATCTTGAGTACGATGGAAAGACCTGGGGAATGGGTATATTTCCTCTCAAACATGTTCGCTGCTCCAGCTGACAGTTCCTAGGTTCCATGGAATGCGAAGTTCCAGCTTTCAAGGGAGCACGAAAGATTACCAGTCTGAACTGCTTCCCCTTGAAGTATCATAAGAATGAAGAGAAGCTCCGAGCAGAGCTCATTGCTCGGGGCAAGAAATTTGTCTCTTTGCAAGGCGTTCACTACAAGTCCCACGAGGGTATGGCTTATGTCAAGAAGAAGAGACAAATCATCAAGGTCAACATCAACGGCAGAATCATGATCGACCCCGCCATTCATCGTCGGATCTTACCAAATTACAATGTCAGCACAGTCAAGCCAAAAGACCCGGATATCATCGACTCTGATTCCGATGACTCTGACTCCGAGGGTGGCTGTGGCTGTGGTGATGAGTACGTCCTTCCGTTCCAAGGTACTCTGAACTTTACTGACATGGTTAAACAGCTCCGATGAGGAACAAAATCATACCTTCGAGGCTCGCCAGAGCAAAGAGGACGATGACGAGCCAAAGATGAAGATGAAAGTGGTTCTGGATGAGAAAAACGAGCCTCGTATCGTCCAAGTTCCAGTCGATGCCGACGGTCAAGAGATTGCCGTAGAGAAGCTCGAAGAAGTCCCAAGCAAGATGGTTACCAAGGAGGGCGAGGCAGCAGTTGTCGTTGAGGAGGACAAGAAAGAACTTCCCATCTTTACCGATGAGGAGTATCTGATTGCCTCGCCTGTCGTTCTTGGATTTGCCTTTGCTGAGAAGCTCTGGCTCGAATTCACAGTCTCTGGTGTAAAGGAGATTGTATGGAACGAGGGTGCTTACGAGTCATTGGTCTTGGAAGATAACACCAAAGAGATTGTCAAGGCTTTGGTGGAATCTCACAAGTACCATCCAGCAGAGAGCATCGACGATGTCATTCAGGGCAAGGGCAAGGGTCTGGTTGCCGTCCTTCACGGACCTCCAGGTACTGGCAAGACTCTGACCGCTGAGGGCATCTCCGAACTCCTCAAGTGCCCACTCTACATGGTCTCAGCTGGTGAGCTCGGTACCGATCCTCGAACACTTGAAGGCGAGCTGCAGAAAATCCTCGATATTGCTCATGCATGGGGCGCCGTTCTTCTCTTGGATGAGGCAGATGTCTTTTTAGAGAAGCGTACCATTCAGGACATTCACCGGAATGCACTGGTGTCTATCTTCCTTCGTCTGCTGGAGTACTTCCAGGGTATCCTCTTCCTGACCACAAACCGTGTCGAGACTTTCGACGATGCCTTCCAATCAAGAATCCACATCGCTCTTCGATATGGCGAGTTGAGTGCAAAGGCTAAGAAGAGCGTCTTCAAGATGTTCATCGAGCGTGTGAGAATCCTCGAAGGTGTCGACACAATGCCTTTCACCGAAGAGGATTACAATACCCTTGCTCGCAATAACCTCAATGGTCGCCAGGTATGTTCATCTTCGTTCCTATTACTGGAGCTAGAGCTAATAAATTCGTAGATCAAGAACACCATTCGCACAGCCCAGGCCCTGGCAGTCAACAAGGGCGAGCCTCTCAGCATGGAACATATCAAGCGTGTCCTCGACGTCTCAAACGCCTTCGACCGCGACCTCAAAGGCGGTACAGGATTCGAGGACGCCATGCGCGGCTACTTTTAAGCCCTCACCTCCCTTCCCTTCACATAATTGCCATCTCCGCTTGTTCATTACCCATTTACTTTCCACTTCTTTACTTCTCATTTTCAATTCCCTGATGCAGGCAGGATTTTAACGGCGCATGATTGATGGATATGATGGATATGACGGATATGACGGAAATGACATGGTAGCACAGCACTGCACATTACAGCACATAACTTGGTATGGAACTGGATGAATGGAATGATGAATGGTTTTTCAGCGAGCAAGCGAGCATAATTTGGTTTTATTGTTCACTTGCAAATTATGCTTTCAACTTTTTGCTTATCTGCCTCGACGGATGATGGCGCTGTAACTTAGGTGGGAAATAATTGTCTTCGCCGACTTTTGAGTCGTCGAATTGCTGGTGCGCGGGGTGTGTTTATGGAGTGCAAATTCAATGGATCTTTGATTCTCTTTAGAGACTTTCCAAGCTTGTTAGAAATAGGCGATTTACAAGTGAACAAGACCCGTAACCCTGTGTTTGCACATGCAAAGGTGATAGATTGCTGTATGGTTTGCTTCGCCGGCTGAACAATCACCATCTCTCATCAAATCATACATACATGATTTAACCCAAGAGGTATACTTCCGCAGTACATTAACAGTCGAGTAAGACAAGGCGCAAGCTACGTTAAATCTGGCAGTGTCCTACGTGACCAGTTGACCGGAAGCTGCCTATAAAAAGACACTGCAGCGCAGTATTGAGTCGAACTCAAACCCAATCAATCAATCAATCTGACTTCCGCTCGGCTGATCCTTTCTGGTCGATTCTTGTTAATACGTGGGATTGTTTTAATCTCACTTCTCTCATGGCGTCTCGCCTCTGCTCCACCTCCTCCACATTATTCATACGACTCAATCACAATCAATCAACTCACGGTGGCGACCACAGTGCTCTGAACCGCGAAATATGACGATTGACAGCACCGTCCGTTTTGACGGCAAGGACTGAGAACTTTTTGGCAAAACTTGCAGCAGGGGAGGACTCACTGGGGTCAGTTTCGACGCCCCGGGCTGTTCTGCTTTTGTTTAAAAAGCAGATGGCGGTAGGCTCTTGTATTTTGGAAGAGTTCTCAAGAGGAGACAGTAGCACGCAGGTGGCAGCGTCGTGGGAAGGACACATGCGACCAGGCTACTTCCAAGGCGAGGGACTGGTGGTTGTTCGGAATGGGCAGGGGAGGGTATTTTTATATTACATTAGTAAAGGGCCCAGTTGGAGGTTTGTGGCACGTCGTAAGAATACCCAGAGCGCGGTAGGGCGGTAGGTTAGTGAGAAGAGAGTCAAGAGGATGAATAATGCTTGGGCAGGAAATAAGCAAAGTGACTCGAAAAGATATGCAATCGCAATACTACGGTTCCCATATCAGTGTCAACAATGTTGAAATAGTCGCTTTTGTTGCTTTGTGAGAGAATGTAGGTATAAAGACACATCCAGCCTCCTGCCAAATTGGCCGTCGACATAGATTTAACATAGTCCCGCCCAGGGCATTTATAGTTATGGATTAATCCAGAACACGGTGAACTATTCGACTTGCTACGCTTCAAATTCACTACCGTGGAAAGAACATGTAGAAACGCCATCTCGGATCCACTGCCTTGCAGACAAGAACACGGCTCAATCACAGAACACAATGAGCAAGTAGAGTGAAGTGTTTTTAAAGTCATAAACGAAGAAGTATTGAGGTTTGATAGTACAAAAGGTGGTGGTGTTTCCGAAATCTACACGCTTAATATGCAGACTCCGAAGCTGATGATAGAGGTGGTTTGCGGGAATGTAGGCAAACCAAGCCATCGGAAATTCCCTTCCCTTCTAGACGCCCGCCCCAGATTCCCCTTCCGTATCCCCGGTATGTGTGTGGAAAGTTTACTTTCCTGGGTTGGCCTCGACGAATGCAACACCCTTTTGAATGTTCTAGAGAAGTTGAGTTAGTATGTGAGAGATAGATCGAGGAACTGGAGTGTCTTGCCTTCTTCAAGTCGTCCAAGCAGGCGTCCAAAAGCTTCTGCTCCTCAGCAGTGATCTTTCCAACATCCTGGATCTCCTCAACACCGTTGGGGCCCAAAAGAACCTTGCTGGCAAAGAACTCAACACCCTGGTCCTTGTACAATGGGCTGTCAACGAAAGTTGGCTCAACGACACCCTTCTCTCCTTGAGCGGCCTTCAACAAGCTCTCGGCAAAACGAGCACCAGCCATAGCCATTGAAAGAGTGGCAGATCCGGCACCATCCTTGGCCTTGACGACCTCATCACCACCGAATTGGACACGGTTTAGGAGGGTAGCGTCACCGACGAGATCGGCGTGCTTGGATTGCGAGAAAAGAGGAACGATAGTAACACCAGAATGACCTCCGACAACGGTAATAGCCTCATCAGCAGGGTCGGTGTTCTTGATCTCAGAGACGAATCGGGAAGCACGGACAACATCAAGGGTGGTAACACCGAACAGACGCTTTGGGTTGTAGACTCCTCTTGCCTTGAAGATCTCGGCAACGATTGGGACGGTGCTGTTAACTGGGTTGGAGATGACCAAGATGTTTGCATCTGGGGCAGACTCGGCAGCGGCCTTTGCGAGATCACGGACAATCGAGGCGTTGGTGTTGAAAAGATCGTCACGGGTCATTCCTGGCTTACGGGGAACACCGGCTGGGATAAGAACGATCTCAGCACCCTTCAAGGCTGCTGCGAGACCGCTTGGTGTTGGGTCATATCCGGTAACCTTGCTCTTGGTGTTGATGTGGCTGATATCAGCGGCAACACCTGTATTTTTAGTCAGAATCGTAGACGTCGTATTGTGTCCAAGAGACCATGTTCCTCCATATACTACAACTTCCTTCCATGTATGAACTCGACGTACCTGGGGCGAGACGGATATCGTAAAGAGCGAGGTCTGTAACACGGGGGTTGAGCTTCAAGAGAAGAGACAGAGGCTGTCCAATTCCACCAGCAGCACCGAGAACTGTGACTTTCGACAACTGGATTGTATAGATTAGCATTTGCTCAGCCTAAACAATGGCTCATTGTGATGGTTCGGGCTGCCAGCATTCAACAAAGCAGCTCTCGATCGCCGATGCAACAATTGCAATCTCTCGAGCAGCCAAATCTTTCCAATGTATTCGCAGATTTATCCTCAATTTTGCGACCAACGATTGAAGCTTCGAAGCCTCGGCCCAAGGATCTGGAGATAGTTCGGGGTATTGCATATTAAATGGTTGAACTCACGTCTCTGGCAGTTGCGGAGAATGCTCGTCTCTGGGCAGCGCCCGACAATGCTCTGCGTGCGGCAAACATTATGTGGATATGAGTTTGTTGTAGAGAAGGAGGATGAGGAATTGAGGATATGGGAAAGTCGGACGGATGGACTGGAGGGAAGGAAGAGTAGGAGTTGCTGAGAGAATTTTGAGCTAGGCGTGACCAGAGCTCCGGTCCGAGACGATCGAATGAGCGAGCTAATCCCGGAGCGGATCAAGCGGGCTTCCAGGTCACGTGGAGAAAGGATGGAAACAGGATCTTGAGGTCGTTCTTATGGGAGCAGGTTTCAATCATGAGAGGGTTTTCAAAGTGACAAAAGAGATTCGGCTTGGAAGGAAATGGCATTGTTGTAGCAGAAACTTGGGCCGGGAAGCTTTCGAGTCTCGTCCAACAGCTTCCCGCAGTAGCCAGTTCCCCAGATTCTCATCCGAAACATCCAAGAGGTGGAGAGCAGATCTCAGCTTTGATTCACTTGAGAATCTGGGGGTGACTTGGTAATACTTTCATTATCCTTCCTTCCTTCAAGATACACTGTTCTGTTCGCCATTCTTTAGAAGTTCTTCAGACAATTGGCAATGAGGAACTTAGAAGACCCACTTAGAAGAGCCACAAAGATGGACCTCATCCGTGGTCTCAGATCTGCAGTCTCGAGGCTCGCTTCCAGATTTTCTCTTCACGGTGCAATGTCTCTGTTCTCTCCGTTTCTTTCTTGTTGCAAGATTATTTGACTTCATTCTTATAGAGGGCTATGCTCAATTTCCAAGTCTTGACAGGGCCGCGGCGACGCTTCCGCGGGTATGGTCTGTCAGCCCTTTCTCGAACTTTATGTCCTTTCTGCATGACCCGGAACCTTGTCACAAAGCATCCTTTAGCCTCCACTGTGTTTTGAAGTCAACATAGCCTCGTGGAGTCAACCTGCAGTACCAATCTCCAGCGAGGATTTGCGAGAAGAGAACAAATTTGATCAACAGCGGAGCACTTCTGTTCGTATTTCGACCTGCATTGTTCACACGGTAACCAAAACTGCGAGAAGGTCAAAATAGAGCAACGCGACTTCATTGAGTTGATCGATCTTCTCTGATTTCCATTTCATCTCAAGCGAAACCTCCAACTGTCTTCATGCAAAAGACCCTGAACTCCAGCATATGCGAAGCAATGCGTACCCATCAAACCCCTATAACAAATGAAAAGAGAAGTATATACATTAGCGAGGCCGTATTGACGGATGCCTCAACTCCATGACAACAGGATGTTCCCGTAGTAATCATCAATCATTCAAAAACACCTCCTCTCCACCCTTCCCACACCTCCTCTTTCACCGACCTGGCAGATGTTACTCTACCAAGTCGCCTTCCACAAGTTCGGGTAGAAGTTAGCATCCTTGAACGGCACATTCGCATCCCCAAAGTCCGTATTCTCCAACGCCGTCCTCGCCGCAGCCGTCAAGCTCTCCCACGCAACCAATGGCTGCTTCCCGCCGACATCAGTCGTAAGACCACAGGCGTGGTTAACAGGCCAGATACTCTCGTACTTGATGCGAGGAGAAGTGTTGGTGAGAGAGTAGCCGGAAGTGACACAGTCCCAGCCGCCGTGAGCTGATGGGCAGACGGCGAGGATGTTGGAGGCGGCGGTGCTGGTGGCGGAGGAGAGATAGATGATTACTCCTTCCCAGTCGTGGCGATGGCCTAGGCCGTCGGATGGAGAGTCCTTGGGGAAATACCTGGGGAATATGTAAATATCGAGTCTTTGTCTGGCTGGCAAAGGGGAGACTTACCAGGAGTACATCAAGACGGTATTTCCGCCATACTCGCCGCTACGGACATAGATCTGGCCAGTGCTAGAGGAACAGCCTCCATTTGATGAGCCAGATGTAGCAAGTCCACCACTATTTCAAACCATCAGCCCTCTATTCTCCAAGCCATAACTCGACAAATAGCGGAAGTAAGATAGAACATACCCAGTATTTCCAGCAGAGTCCACAGCCGGAAATGGCACACAGCCATTCACAACCTTTAGTAAAGGCTGATAGGCAAGGTACACAGAGCCCAGAGTTCCACTGGGTACCGTCTGCGGGAATCCAACGACGGCATCGTGATCAATAACAGCACGCTTCTCGAGCTGTTGCTCGATTGGCGAGGCAATGACCGAGCTGGCGACGGCGAGCACCTTGAGGAGTGAGGAGAAGACCGCCATATTGTAATACTTGTTTGGATCGAGCGAACGATTTACCAAGCAGCTCCTTTACTCCGATATGAGCGAGTTGCCAAAGATTTCGGTGGAGCGCGAGGAAGAGGGGTGAGGAGGAGGATGTGAGGTGCGGTGCGGTGCAGAAACACGATCGAACAGCAGATCAAAGCAGTTTATATCCTCTCACTCAACCCATCCATCTCAGTAACAAGCTTTCATGTTCCTGGCTTCGTCTCCGCTGCCCCTCACTCACGAGAAGGAAACATGACCAGGTCCAGGTTCCCAAATAAGCAATACCTCCATCCATCACAGGCCACGGGCCCGTGCTATCCTTACAGCAAGTACTTACTGCCGGACAGAACCTCCCTTTTGTGAAGAGACGTCTCCTCCTCCGATACCAATTGCCAATCAAAATCTTGTCCAAGCCACGTTGTGCACCTCCGTCTCTGTTCAACTGCAGATTTCCTCCTGCAGTGAAAACCACACACGCGGCAATCGATTTAGATCATCCTCAACGTCCATCCCTCACAACCCATTCCAGAACGTGACAGCCTCTTAGAAAGCATAATAAAGTACCGCACCCCTCCCTCCTACCACAAAAGCCCCAAGCTCCTCCCATCCATTCGGAAACACGCCCCCAAACCAGCCCCAATCGCCGAATCTTGCATCGCTTCAGGGCACCTTACCCCACCCTTCAGGGTCTGCTCGAGTACTGCCGGCCTCGGCCCGCTGAACGCATGCCTGTCGACCTGCCATCTGATCGTGAACTATCGATTTTCCGTTTCCATGTCTTAGATCTCCTTTATCTCATCTCATCTTGGTGATTGAATTAGGATTGAATTGCGTATGCTTACCACCTTGAGCATTTCCAATGATTTTTTGGAAGTCGGGAGTCGAGGATGGAGATTTGAGAGTGTGGCTTGGTTTATGCGAAGACGTTGATGATGGTACTGTACGTTGGATCACGAGCGCTAGGCTGTCGCTTCGAGCTGCGCTGTGGCGCGCCGCGGACGGCTGGGCTGGACATTAGAGCTTAGAAGCCACCTATTATTATTATCGTTAGGAGGCTATAAGCGAGGTACAGCAGAGAGGATGAGAAGATCAAAAGTCCTTCACCTTCCTTTCCTGTTCCTGTTCGACCGGCGATCTTAACACGTTTTCCTGCAGTGAACCTGCACCGACAGAATAGAGACGGATGCCCGGCTGGGAATCTTCCTTCCATTCGGAGAATCGCCGGGGAAGATAAGATCTACTTCTTGTACCTACTGTACGGTGCCAAGGAGGAAGGAAGTTGCCAGCCACGAGGCAAATCTGCGGCTTCTGATTGAGTTGATTCGAGTTGCACTTCGGAATCTGAGTCTGCCTTATTGGGGCAAGAAACGTGGGATGGCTTGTGGATAAGTTCAATTAATTCAAAATATACGAACTAGGATTGTGATTTTCGTCCGAGTGAGTTTCTTGTATAGGCAGGGAAGCTGAATGGAAGGGTTCGAGAAGATATGTGTGCTCGTTCGCCCAAAGCTTTGGACTCGAAATTCATCCGTCCCAGTGAAGTTGCGAAGTTGTCTACAATTTCTGTAAACCCTCCAGAAGATCTTGCCGGATCATCTGAGGCGGAAGTCCGGTAGAATATAATTTTTGCTCCCTACCATGCAATTTAAATTTAGACCATGAGCAATGTCTGAGAAGGGGAAACCATCACGAACGCGCCTTTTGTCGATATTGCGCAGGAAGGTATGGTATACCATAATTTTCTGTCCACTAAATATCACCAACCTGCTACTTTGGCATCTGGAGAGGGACTCTCGAGATCTCCTCAAGGAGGCAGGGGAGGTTTTCTGTAAGCTATGCATTTTCTTGGCCCCTTGCCATGAGGATTGGAGGAATTAATGTCCACTGCTATACTCACCACTTATTTTACGAGTCTGGTCCGAGTAATGATGATTGTACATTTGATATTTGTATTGCAATTTTTGAAGTGTCTATTTGCTGATCTATCTTCTAGTCTGCAAAAAACCATGACGACCGCGAAAAGAGGAACGCAGAAAACTCCGGAGACTATTCCCAATGCGCAATGACCCTACAGATAACACTTTTGTTCATCCCAACGTCGACTTGTGCATCTAATCGTCCTCGTCGGCTGTGAAGAATAAATGTTAGCATATGTTTCCAAAATATCAAGTAGTGGACTAGTGATTCGTCGAATCCCCAGGGCAAGGCGCCAAGAAAATGCATAGCTTACAGAAAACCTCCTCTCCACGCTTTCTCCGGGCCATACGGTCCTTCTTCTTCTTCCGCAGCTCAGCGGAAGTAAGCTTCTTGGCCTTCTTCGTCGACACAATCTTGTTCCTGTTTCAAAGTTAGCATGTGACCCAAACGCAGCAGCAGGATGAATTAGACATACCCCATAGCATCAAACTTCTCTTCCTCATCATCGTCATCACCCTTTAGACGAGGTCCAGCACCCTGTCCTTGAACCCAGTTGTGACCAGATGGAGTCATCTTTCCGTCAACGACAGCCCAAACTTCCTCAGTCAAGTTCTCAGTGAACTCCTTGGAGTGAGTAATGATGATAACACCACCCTCGAAGGACTTGAGAGCCTTGGAAAGAGCACCGAGAGAGTCACGATCAAGATAGTTGGTAGGCTCATCAAGGACGATCAAATGAGGACGTTGCCACGAGCATGCAGCGAGAACGACCTTGACACGCTGTCCACCGGAAAGACCCAACATGCGGGAATGAGAGATCAACTCAGCATCGAGGCCGAAGTTGGCACCGTGAGCCTCAATCTCCTTTCGGACCAGAGGTCTGAATTGACCACTGGCAAGAGCCTCCTTTTGATCAACCTCAGCAACCATCTTTTGATGGGAAGCCAAGATCTCGGTACGGGGAATCCAGGCGTTGTCAGCAGTCATCATAGGAATCCATCTCTCGTTCTTCATGCCAACGTTCTCTCCAAGAGCAAACGAACACTCATACTCGTAAGAGTTCTTGAACTTGCGGCGGGAGTGGATACCAATGACACGTCTCTGGGAACCCTCAATCTTGTAGATCTTGTCCATTGCCTTCTCATCCTCGTCTGTGACGATCTTGTTGGCACGGTCCATAGTCTCACGATCCTCACCAGTCTGGAAACGCCATTGGATGTACTCTGAAGGAGTCTTCTCCAAGTGGTGATCGATATGTGCGAAAGCGTGTTGTTTGATGTAGGCGATACGGATGTTCTCGTGGGTGTAGACATCACCGATGGTTGGGATAAGTTCACCGGTCAAGACGTTGATGAGAGTAGATTTACCAGCACCGTTGGGACCAATGACGGCAATACGGGAACCGAGCGAACACTGGAAGGAGATGTCGGAGATCTGGGGCTTGGGTGTACCTGGGTATTGGAAGCTCATCTTGGACACACGAACAATGGCCTTGGCCTTGGTCTTGACACCCTCGAGGAAACCTGGCTCTGGGAACTTGAATTCCATTTCAGAAGCACCGAGCTCGAAGTATGACTTGGCAGATGGGCACTTCTTGACGAACTCACGGACATTACCGCGGTAACGCTTGAGCTTGAATCTCTCGTAGTTGATGATGTGTTGGCAGACGTTGTTAAGGAAGCCAGTGTCGTGGGAAACGATGATGGATGTGCAGGGAGATGCCATCAAGTAGTCCTCGAGCCACTTGACGTTCTTGACGTCCAAGTGGTTAGTGGGCTCATCGAGAAGGAGAATATCTGGGTCCTCGAAAACGGCACGGGCAAGAGCCAATTTCATTTTCCATCCACCAGAAAGAGCAGTGATCAAGTTGTTGATCATAGCGTCGGTGAAACCGAACTCGGTCAATTGCTTGACGACCTCCTCACGGGAAGTCTCGACACCAACCTCCTTCAACTTCTTCATGGTCCAGTCAATGGTGGTTTGCTCAGTATCAGCGGCATCAAGATCGTGCTCAACGAAAACGGTCTTGACTTCGCTCTTCTTGGGGAAACCCTCAACTTGCTCGTTGTTGATGGCGCGCATGAGAGTGGACTTTCCGGAACCGTTAGGACCGCAAAGACCATATCGCTGACCACGCTTCAGGCGGAGATGTGTCTGGTTCAGGAGAATCTTAGCACCGTAGGCCAAGTTGAATGTGCAGTTGCAGAGATCCTCTCCCTCCTCATCGTCAGCCTCCTCGGCATCAGCATCCTCAGCGAGTGGGGAAGCCTTCTTTCGGAGAGCATCCACAACGGTCTGGGCATCAGACTCGGGCATGATTGCGGCGATATATGGCTTGATGTTTGAAGTCCAGCTCTGGGTATCGGCGTCCTTCTCATCAATAAGTTGACCAGCGAGGGCAGAGGCGAAGTCGAGGATTGGGGCGAACTTAGTGATAACATCCTTGTGCTTGCCAGACTCGATGATCTCCTTCAAGATAGCAGAGACGGTAGAGACATCACCAGCGTGGGAAACTTCTGGGATCTTTCCGTCGACGACGGCACCGACACGGACCAGGGTATCGAGACCTTGCTTGGTCTTCTCACGGGCCTCGGGATCAGCCAAGTTCTCGTAGTTCTTGGTGAGTTGGGGCATGAGCTTTGGCAAGAAAGCCGCAACAATGTTGGGGTCCTCGACAAGCTTGCACATGTTGTCAACGATAACGGCAGACTTTCGCTTGATGGCAGTCTCACGCTCAGCGAGACCACGATCCAAGAGAGGAACCATAATGGCCAAAGTTGGCTCGTGAACATCAGTGACGAAAGTGGTGGCACCGAGCAAATGAATGGTCTCTGGGACATTCTCTGGCTTGGCGATACACTTGATCAACTCGGGAATGAAACGATCGATATCCTTGTTGACGATAAGACCGCAGACCTTTTCCATTGTACCGTATGCCATCTTCTTGACCTCAGGCTTTGTGTCCCACATGGATTCGGAGACGACTGGGATCAGATCTGGGACGCGGAGAGCGAGTTGTGATGGGGCGGAAACGACGAGAGTCTCGATACAGGTGAGACCGGTGATCTTCTCTTGCCACTTTTGAGCGGTCAAGATGGAGTTGATGATGGGTGGGAGGACAGCCTTAACACCGTTGGCGCTGACAGCCTTGATGATGGCGAGGGCAGCAGCTTGAGCGGCGTTCTTGACTGGGACCATCTTATCACCAACGGCTGAGAGAACCGATGGGAGGAGAACAACCAAGTATGGCTCGACGGAGGGAGAGGTATCGGCATGCTCAGCAATAGCCTGGATGGCATTGAGGGCACGTTCCCGGACGTTGGCATCCTTCTTGTTGGCAAGTTGCTTCTTGAGGGATTCGACGGTCCTGTTAGGAGATCTGGTCAGCAATTGTTTCAGATCCCCATTTTAGAAAATCAAAAGTGCGACCGGCGAAGTGGCCACACCCCTCCAAACCTGCTCGCAGACGCAGAATCCAGTGCTGGAACGGAGAGATGTTCAAAGAAATATGAAGTGTTCGTGCGAGAAATAAAAGGCTGTACTCACTTGGTTGGGGCGTCGTTCTCCTCAATGGGCGAGTTAATGAAGATTGCCAGATTGTGGGTGGCGGCATTGATGTCCTCCTGTGCCTTGGAGATCCATAGCTTTGCCATAAGTTCATCAAGAACCTTGACACTGTTTTTGTTCTCTTTTGAGGCCATGCTTGCGGTTGCTGATGTATCGGTCACAGCGGGCATGTTGTAGAAAAAGAGAAGAGGAGGAGGCGGCGGAGGGGATTCGAGTGTGGGAGAGGGAGAAAAATTGTCGACCACTAGTGCGATCGTCGTTATCGGCGGTCCCGCAAAAAAGGTTGGAGGGGCAATCGATACGCTGGATTAGAGAGCAGCGCTGTGGCGGGGTGTTCGCAACTCTTCTTCCTGAACAGAAGAGGTCTATGAGGAAGAAAGGGAGTGAGAGGAGATGTTCAGTGTAGAGGTGGAAGGAGGGAAGATACGAACAGGACGAGAAAATTTGTAGAGGGCGAACAGTATTTAAATCTTCGGTCTCTGGTCTCTGGCCTCTGGCCTCTGGCCTCTCGAGGGAAAAATTATGACAGGGGTTCGGCGAACTAGCGTGTTTAGCCAGACAGAAGCGAGTCTCCTTCCTCCCAACACAGTCCGGCGAACATCAAACCAGGCCAAATATGGTGAAAGTCTTTGCCACCGCCAGAGAGATTTTGTAATGGCAAAGTTGATGAGGAAGTGGATCCGGAAATTGTGTATTATCTTGAGGCAACTATGAAATCACCTTTTGCTTCCGTCAAAATGGAATCAGTATGGAAATTGGAAGACTTGAAGATGCATCCTCTGCTGTACGTGGTAGGCATTTCTATGTCGTACATGTATCCCAAACTCAGCCCCAAATACAGAATAATAAGCATGCATGTCTGGATGTTTGGAGTACAGCTTCGCCACTATCATAACCTCGGAACCAGTGAAATGTTCTTGATAGTCAAGTAATGCAAGGCCAGACTAGCAAGGGAATACTCTTGACCCCGGAATCCCCCCAAGTACCCCAACACTTTGAACAAGCGTATGTGGTACATCCCGATCTTCAGAAATGAATTCCAGGAGGAAATCCTATGCGCCGGGATTGCCGCTATTTGGTTTGAGCCTAGACGTTTGAGCTTCATCTGGTACTGACTGTGGCTGCAAGTCAACACCGGCCTCTGGAGGCAACGGAACAACTCTACTGAATCTGTTCATAACTCGAAATGAGCCAAATATTCTCTTGACAGTCATTGTAGAGCATCTCAGACCTGATAAAAAATTTAACAAATCCCCAAATCCTCCTCCCTACCTAGGTATTTACCTACAGAGCCCTGCATAGTCCACCTTTCCATCCGGACGATTCTTCCACCCCTCCCCCACCAATCACACACTTCCCTCCAACCACGATTTCTATTTCCGTTTACCGCCAAAACTCAATGCACGGAGTAGTCAGCTCTCACCGCTTCTCTCCATAAAGTTTTAGACCACCCGGCAAACACATATCGAATCAAATTTTGTGCATTCAACCAAACCAAATGCTGTCCTTGACAAGTGATACCCCACCAAGCTACAATGGAATCAGTGAGACCTGATAAGCTATCGTGAGATGCGCTTGTCTTCTTGAAGCTGTGTTTTGTGGGTCGTGAAATTTGGTCTTGGCAAAGGGTCTTCTCGCTTGCTCAACTTTCTTTCCATTTGATTTCTTGGTCCACTCCAGAATCCAGCCTCCGATAGAACCACTGCATGCATTTCCGTCTCTTCTCTGTCCAGACAACTGCTTAGATTCTTATTATTGTATAGTCATTTTTCTGATTTATGCTCTGCAACTGGGGATTCGGATAACTTGACATGGTGCTGAGTTTCCGAAGTTGATGTCCGCCAAAGTCACAAATCTTGCTCATATTCTCCTCTTACAGAGGATATCTTGCTTGAGGCTGTCAATACGCCATCTCTTACATTCTTCTTTCCAAAAATTAACCCACTTCAATACAAAACAAGCAATCATTCCATCTCTAAATCACACTCCATTTTCACTCCACATGCTCTTCCTCGCCCTTCACCACACCTCTCTTCCTATTTACTCAACCTCTGAATCGTCGGTCCCATCTCCTCACCCTTCTCCACCGTCTCCTTAGTCTTCTCATCAATCTCCCACCTCTCCTAACACAATTTCAAGCACTGCTCCACCAAATTAGGTGGTACAACCACCACTCCATCCTTATCACCCATGATAAGATCTCCAGGATTGATAGTGAGAGGCTTATCTTGAAAAGGTGATGTGAAGGTAAGAGGAACATTGAGACGAGATGCTCATGAGAAGATGCTTGAGCCGAGGATGGATGTTCCGCGGGCGAAGACCTGTTGAAGTCAGTCATCAGGAACCTAACCCTGATCTGTCTCTAAGCTGCTTGAGCCCAAGGAGAGATTTGGTATCAACAATGAAAACATATCGGAAATACCAACCCCCTCTGCTCCCCCGCATCCCTGAACCTCCCATCGAACACCACACCTTTCGCGCCCAGATACTTCGCTCGCGTACTCATCAACCCACCCCAACACGCTGAATACATATCTTTCGGCTGCGACACAAACACCACTGCGTCTTTCGGGATGGTGTCTACGAAGTGTTTGGCGGGCTTCGGAGAGGTCTTGTCGTTTTGAGGGACCATTTCGATGGTGTAGGCTGGGCCGAAGACTTTGGTTGAGGAGGCACTGGGTGTGTTTGGGTTGGGTGGGTACATTTTCATGCCTGAGAGATATCCGCCGTAGAGGACGCCGAGTTTGACGAGGGCATCGCCGATTTTTGAGATCTGGTCAGCCTTGGGTTCTCGGTGTTGGATTTGTCAAGAGGAGAATATAGATAACAAGCAGGCTCACAACACATGTTGTGAAGCGTCCTAGAGCTTTTGTTGCAGCTGAGAGGTTTGTTGACATTGTGGATGAGCTTCAAGAATCAGATTCTGAGAAAGCTACAATATTTTCCTGAAGTGGAATCTGATTAGATTCTGCTACTGAAATTCACAAGATCTTCCGAGATGATCGTTTCAAAGCTGTCCTGTATTGTACTTAGTGACAGTCAGTTCAGCAAGAACTGAGTTCTAGGGTCCGAAAACAGCTCTCGTCATATACATGTACAGCAATGGTAACGTCTCCGATCACGGAGAAATCCAGGTACGATTGGTAAATAACGAAGATGAGAAAGGCAAGGAGCTGGCCCAGGATCTGCATTCGAAGTGTTTGTATGCTGCTAGTTGCTCGGCTAGTCATGGCGGCGGGACAGTCCTCCTTGACCACGGAAGCATCCGTCTCAACAGCGGTCACGGGCATTCACTTCGACTTTAATTCTTTATTATGTTGGATGCCGATAATATATTCGAGGCTTTCTAGGGGATTTTTTGAGTAATAGAACTGACGAAGTCACTCACATGGTATTGCAGTTGCTGAACTTGAGCAGCTCTCATAATTCCTTTGCCAGACATGATGAGATCCGAATGAGAATCTGAAAAGTCCCGTTCAAAAATTTACTTGTTCGAGCACCAGACTCTTCGGAGATGCAAAGCTACTCTTCAATATACAATTGGCCAAGTCTATTGTACGTTGTGAATATTGATGTACCATCCCGTCCTGCCGTCTTCCAAGACATCCACATCATACGTACACAAACCGGGAATTCTCTAGGGAACTGACCAGGTACCAACCCGTCTCCCCCACACTGCACCCCATACCCCACAGTCAAAGATTATGACCGACGGTACGACACGAGATGAGATGAACAGTTCATTGCAAATGGGGTTGTCTGGGGAAGTATAAGTAGGGATGGGTCTGCCCTGGTGGAGTATAAGGTTTCGGAGACTCATCCGTCATTGGCATCAAGCTCATCGGGTAAATCCACGTGTTAATGTTGACACTTGTGAGCTTCATGGCTTCTGGAGTGCGATTATTGGGTGCTTTGCCTCCTGGTTTCAGTAATAAATCGAATCGAATCGGAAAACCTATTCAATTAGGTTTGTAAATTGGAACCTCACACGTATCCGAGTGTGGGCTTCCAGTTGAGTTTTGCCTTTTCTTCTTCTCTGTTTTTCTTCTTCTGGGTAATTTCAGCTGTGGTGTAAGAATCTTTTTGTTTATTTTTGTTTTTCTTGACACCTTGGCCGTTGAAGCGAAGTTTAGTGGAGTCCCGATAAGAAAGCATGTCACTGCTCAATCTTTTGGACAGGAGATTGTGTTGAAGTTGTTGCGATACGTACAGCTGATAATTATTTACTTGGCTTATCTACCGGGCAACGGTCCCTACGTGACAGTGTTCTCATCTGGCTAACATTCTGCTCCTGGTAGCAATGCTGAATCCTCTCTCTGTTGCAGCCAACACGCTGCTAATCATATCTCAGCAACGAGCAAAACATCTTTCAGTATGGTATCACATATGATTTTTTATTCCACCTCCTTGGCAACTTCCTTCCCTCGAACAATGATCGCATTGACCGACAGTTCTCCCAGCGCTCCCTTCCCTGGTGACACATTGTCCCCATAATCTACGACTTCCTTGATAACATCAGCTGCAATGTCGACATGCCAGTGGATCTCATCGTGTTCTTCAAGCTCGGATTCTGCTCCAAGTCAGTTTTTGAATGATCATGAGGATTCGGTTGACGCTCACTGATTGCCATATCCTCATTTTGCATTCTTGAGGCAGCATGCTGGTGCTCAGAACTTGGATCTTGTTTGATGACGATGTTATCAAACCGACTTTGCTCGGATGGCTGGCTATATTCTGTGATCGTTTCTCTCTTAACCCTAGGATGGGATCCCGTATCTGGTTCCAGATCAATGGTACCATTAAGCTCCTGCTTGATGTCGACTTGGCCAAGACAAACTCCAGCTGTGTTGGGAATTCGGCCAGCTTCAGAGATCTCACCTTCAGATGCAGTGTCGTCATCATCATCGTGATAGCACTGCAGTCCCAAATCGGTCATGACCTTCAGTCGATCACTTTGCTCCATGGGCACGTGGAAACAGCCAGGCTTCGTCTGCTCCTGATAATTGTAATCATCGTACCTTAGTAACATGTTAAATTCTCCCGGAAATCTCGTATCAGATACTGAAGCTTCCTTCAATGGTATGTTCGCATCTAGCCAAGCAATCGCCTCTTCTGATTTGAAGCCTTTGTCCTGCATGGACGGCAGACTAGTGTTATCGAAGATCTCCTTCTTGAGAGCTGGCGAAGTTCTGTTGCGGGTATTCCTTTTCTTCGCATAGGAATCGTACCAACTCGGCAGGACATCTTGTATCTCCCCTGGCTCAGATGTGTCTTGTTCTTGCTTCGAAGTAGTTTTTGTCTCTCTGCCAGCCAGTCTCGATCCGGAAAGAGGCACCATGTTCTCACCTGTGACCTTCATCAAGACTTTTGGCTCCGTGAAATAGTGTACAGGAATTGGAGCATTCGAGTTCATCAACGAGAGACGCGCAGGATGAATTTTGTTTTCAGGAAGAGCATCGCTGATAGTAGTGGCAGATTGGACCGGGCCAGCCTGGAAGCTGGGCGAATGGCTCTGGTATCCAGGAGCGGAGGCATACGATTGGCGATATGGATCTGGAACAGTATTAATAGAGGAGCGGCGTGTATCATCACATCCGAGCATGTTTGGTGTCGAACCGTGATCATTGCCGTAGGTGGGAGCGTGAGTATCGGCGAAAAAGTCATCAAAGTTTTCGACAGCTTTGTTGAGCTCCTGTATCTCGTCCTCTGGTCCGTTGTCTGCACCTTCGGGACTGAGCTCAAGCTTCAGTGCTCGACGTCTGTCGCCATTCTCTCTTCCACGTCTGTTGATTTCAGATGCTCGTGCCTTATTGAGGGCTGTGCGGCGGGCGATCTCGGGATCCAGAGGGTTTTGATCCTTGAGCAGCTTGATGGCGGCGTACTCTTGGCTGACTGCTTTGTTCTCCAGCCCGATGCGTGTTGACTCTTGGTTGATCTCCATTCGACGGATTCCTTGTTCGGCCGTCTCTCAAGGTCAGTCATACGCCTCGATTATTCCGTTGAATCACTCACCAATTGCAGGCCCGCTCCAGAGGAAGACTTCAGTCTCTTCCTCACTACTCGGGTCGGGTCTGGCGAGGCAGCTCTCTTCTTGCTCTGCTTGGCATTCTGCTGCCGGCGTGCTGGCTGGACTTGCTGAGGTTGGTGGTCTGCTCTATACAGCTTCACCACTTTCTACACAGCGTCAAAGGTTAGCAAAACAACATACAACGGAAGAAAAAGACATTTGGAACTAACATACCTTTCCATTCTCACTCGTCTCATAGATAACGACCCGATCCCTGATCGTAATCTTGTCACCCGGGAGAGTGATCAAACCACCATCGGGCAAATCACCCAATGGAAGGGAATTGAGGCTGATTCTATTCTTTGGCATCTTAACGTGTCCAGCCGAAGAAGGAAGCTTTGGCTGAAAGCTGACGAGAGAACAGGAAACACCGCTCAAGTGAGCATCTGCTGGCGGCGGATGGAAATGGATAAAGAGGTGGAGAAGATGATGGGAAAGGTGAGGTTGAGAAGGATTTGATGGGTTTTTACTGGTAGGGAGGTGCGACTTCCCGATCAGGAAGGGACGACATTCGCTTGGGTGAAACTGGAAGTCGCGACCGTAGGCGAAAGATGTTCGACTATGCTTTCTCAGAGCACCTGCAGCAAGGATGTCATAACCTAGGCATGGCTTCAGAAACGACCCGATGACTGCATCATCTTATGGGAAAAAGAGTCTTCTGTGGCCCTCTTTAAAGGCTGACGTGGACACCCCAATTTGCTTCGTGGACCGGCCAGACGTGCGGACATTTACAAACAAGATTGGGCCTACCCTGATCTGCCATCCAAGATGTCTTTATATGTATCTCTGCATCTCTCCTTACGTATCGAGAGGCCACGTCGGGAAAAGCCTACTCCTAGGCCATGGCAAGAAAATAGATGCATTGAAGATATGAATCCAGCTGCTAGCTACTTTAGCTACCTTCAAGTCTACACAAGTCACACACAGACATACACAAGGACACGGTATACCTATAACATATCATACAGAAACCCAATCTACAAGTCTTCATTTGCCTAAACCGATCCGTCAACTCCTTGACCACTCAATCACCAACAGGCAGGAAACGGCCCGTTTGGTGAACCGGAGTCCAAAATGTATGCCGTAAATGCCACGCTCAAATAGCAAGACTCAACTTCATTCTCGAAACGAATCCCTCTAGGGAGTTTGTGTCCTCCCGCGCCCCACCCAGCTTCCCTCACTTCTCACTTGAAACTCGACCTCCTCCTCGCAGGAGTCATTGAGTTCGTCGGACTAGACGGCAAATCTGTCCGTTCTGGCAGTCCTAGCTTTATCTCCCCTACTCTCCTCAAAAGGCCCTGCAAGGCCATCCTCACTTCCGCACCCATATCTCTATTCAGGAGATCCACTCCCAGCGGATAGAAAGTCTCAATGTACTTCTCGAAGTCTTCTCGTGGGAAATTAACGAAGCCTTCCAATACATCCACCACAACTGGCCGCCAGGCGATGATATTCCGCTGCTGGGATTCTTCTTCTAGTATCGTGAAACCGCGGATGATATCCGCGCACAAGGGTACCAAAGCTGCTTCTGTGTCTCCGCGGTTGCTTTTGCGTTCTTCGCTATCATCGTGGTACATGCGGAGAAGAATGCTCACGTACGTGGCAGCGCTACCACTTTCTTGCTTCAGAAGGTTGGGAGGCTGCTTCATGAAGCCCTCACGCCAGAGGCGCATACGGAGCTCCTTGTTCTCATTGAACTTCTTGGCGAAGAGGAAGCTCTTCTTAAGCAGACCCATCAGGCGAAGAAGTTCCGGACTAGGAATTTGAGTGTAGACTGCATCATTCGAGAAAAGCTCATTCACAGTCTCGATCATCAGAAGCTGCAGGACGCATTTCGTGATTATCTTGTTGAAGAATCGCCGGCGAGCTGCTGTGACGACAACTGGCTGTTGTTGAAGTCCAGATTGGGGTTTGTAGTCCTCAAGGTCTGTTGCAGCTGAGGTAGGCGTCCTTGCCTCGTCGTCGTTGATGCTCTCGACATCGGATGTCGTGGATCCATTTGCAGTCGTAATCCTTAACGATTTCTCATCTGAAGTTGCTTCATCCACGGGTGACATTCCATTCTCTAGTCCGCTTCCTGCAGATGTCATAGCGGAGAATAGCTGGTATGCAGTTGTCTTCTCGAAGAGCTCCACGAACGCTCCAACAATCTTCGACCAATGGGCGGGCTGGAACTTTGTCACGTTCTGTAGGATCAGCTGCTGCAGGCAGTTACTGCCAATTCTTGCGATTGTGTCGTTCTCTTGACAAATGCAAAGTGTCAAAAGATCCAAGAATCTATCGAGCATATACTCAAGCGACTTGAAGTAGTACGTGAACAGCGATATCATGTTTCGTAAAGCTTGGATCATGGTCGTCGACAGCCACACTGAAAGCTCTTCGTGTGTGAGGACATTTGACATCTCCGATTTAGATTTAAGCACCATGAAGATGGGGTAAAGAAGTTGTCGCCAGAGAATATCCCAGAAGTCATGGGGAAAATCGCGCCCGTAGTTGATGAGGGACTCGAAAAGGTAGTTCAAAGCGTTAGATCTGACCTCCAGATCTTCACCTGTCATCAGAACATCGTGGAAGGCAAATAGAACAGGAAACCAGAAGGCTTCTTCTTGCGATGTTCTGCTGACTTGTTTGGATGTATCTGTCTTGATCGAGCCGTCGGAATTTGCGTCAGACTTGTTCGATAGCGGGCACTCAGGAGTCTTGAGCATTCTTGGGATGATCGACTTCAAAGTATCCATAGCCTGCAGTCCCTTCTTCTGGAACCTCATGTTCTTCGAAAACTCGGTCAAGCATACAACAAGATCTGCAAATGCTCCTTGAGAAATGACCATACCAAAGTGTGTTTTGTACACTTGGTTGACATTTTCAAATGCGAGGTTGACAATGCTCTCGTATGGCTCTCGGGCTGCCACAGTGAACACACCAAACATAGTCCGCCATCCAGAACGAATGTTTGATCCGCGAGCTTGAATCATCTGGATTAGACAACGAAGTGTCATGTCCTTGACGGTGACGACACTGCTGTTTGCCATAACATGCTCGAATGGCTTCAAGAAGTCCTTCTGAAATTTGAAACCCGGCAACTCTTCAATTTCCATGAACCGCATGGACAACTGGCGCAGCGAATCGAGGGCGAAGAAGACAACACGAGTGTTGTTGTAGCATCCCACACGGTTGAAATGCTCACCCAAAACAGCCCAGATATTCGTCCATTCGAACCTGACACGGGTCATGTTGTAGTAACTGATCTCAACCAATTTCTGCAGGCAGTATGTTCTTGGATTTTCCGTCTGGCCCGAAATCTTGATTTCCTCCCAGCTGACTTCTGTCAACGCTCGTACGAAGTGTACGATAGCTTCACCAGAAAGATTTGCGCTGTTGGTAAATATCCGATCAACGCCTTTGATGACCTCGTCCGAACGACTTTCCATCGCGATCTCCATGGAATAGCTTGTGCTCGTAGTCGTCGAACGAGGTCTGGGACGTACTGGCCGTTGTGACTGGCTCGATTTTCTGGACGCCGATTGTGCATCTGTTTTCGATGCAGGGACGATTCTCGCTTTTGAAACATCTGGAATGGACCCTTCGTCGATGCCATCAGATATCAGCTGCAACCTATCCAGTTGACTGATACACATCAAAATGTCACGCCAAGAGCCTCGTAGGAGATTGCCCTCGGTCTGTCCAATCTCGATCAATACCTTTAGAGCCTCAACGTTCTTCGCCTGCATCTCGGTGGGCGTGTTGAGATTCGTCGCATTCTTCAAAGCAGACACGAAAGCTTCTCGCGCCGTTTCCAAATCAAATAGACAAGCAATACGGATAGCGAGTTTCATTCCCTCCATGCACAACTTGACGATCTCAATGTTATGTGCATTCTGCATTTGCCCAGAAAGGCCTGAGAAGAACGACATCCAAGTCACATCAAACATTGGGCCAACATGCTTGAAAGAGGTGGCTGGGATGAACTTGATGCCCCCAGACTTTGCAGCGTTCTTCCTTTGGTTGCGGAATAAGTTTTTGAACAGCTGCTCTGATCTGTGCGAGATCTCTTCAGACTGTTGCAGGTACGCTTCTCTCTGGAGATCTCGTCCAACAGTTGCGAGCGCCTGGCCAAGTCCTGCCGCAATGCCACCTGACTGCTGAGGTACAATTCCCATAGCTGCAGCAGCTTCACGTTCACTCTTGAGCACTATCTCATTCTGTGCAATCTCATCAAATATGCCGTTGAGGTATTCATCAGGAAGATTTGCGTTGTCGTTGATACCACGGTTGTTCTTGATGAAATCCTCTTTCGTCATACGCTTCACAACCTGACGACTGTGTGCATCAGTGTTCAGCATGATGACAGAATAAGCGAGCACATAAGCTGTATCTGCATTGGCGAAGGCATTCGGATTTCCGGTCACATATCGGTTGGCAAATTTCAGCATGAATCTGTCGATCTTCTGCGACTCTCCTGGTAATCTGAAGGATTGCAAGAACTGTCTCAGAGCATCAACGAACCGCCGTTTGGTGAAGTCCATGGTGTCCACAAATTCGTGCATGATAGCAATGTTTCTCTCATCACCTTCACCAAGGTACTCTCCGATTTGAGCTTTATCCAAGCGCTCTTCAGAGATCAAGAAACGTGCGATATCCACAGCGCTATTGCTAGGAATAAATCCTTCCCTCACTAGAAGCTCAATTCCTCGCTTGGGCTTGAAGTTGAATTGTTTGATGGCGTTGCTCAAAGCCGTCTTCCGCTGCTTTTCTCTTTCGAGCTGATTTGGATCATCGTCTGCAACTGGAGTCGAGGGAGGTAAAGGTGTGTCACCGTTAGTGATACGTGAGGAGCTGTCATTTTGTGAAGGATCAAGTGATTGTCGGGTATCTTCCGATTGTCTGGTGTCTCCCTCTAAGCCTGTAGTGACATCGGCAATGCCCTGCTGAGACCAGTTGACCATAGATCTCAGCGCTTCAACAAGACAGTCCAAAGCTTGACGCTTTATGATGTATTCTTTCGGTATCTCTTCATCAACACTCGCGTGTCGATCAGTCAGATGAGCAGTTGTTAAAGATGGCGGGAGTGTGCCGCGCGCCTGCCAATCTGACCCAGATCCGTTCAGCGCTCCTTTGGTAGCTCGCTCTTCGTACTGCTGTTGGTGCAATGGGCTAACCATCACCGCTTGACTAGCTGCCTTTGAGAGATCTTCGATCAGTGTTTGGAACATGTTATCAACGTTCCTGTCGCAATCGTAGTTCAAGTAAGTCTCGACCAGAGCTCTTGGATCTCCGCAGTATCTCTGGAGAATTCCCATGAAATAAAGTTTCTGCGCAACAGGGGCATTCCTTCTTTCCAGGAGCGCCAGGTAGATCTCATTGAGAAAAACCTCAATCTCTTTCTACGAAGTATTAGCGCAGAAAATTTCAGTGGATTTATCAAACAAACCTTGAATGGCGCTCTCATGAATTTCAACATGAGCCAGAAGATTTCACAGCACACCTCGAATACCCTATCCACCGAGCTCGCACCATTCCGAGTGATGCTCAGACACAAGTAGAATTTAATAGCTTGCAAGAACCCCGTTGGCTCATTGCTTTTGCTGTTGGTAATAGTACATAGGGGAGAAGTGAAGACGAGCATATTATTATTGAGCAAGGTGTGGATGAGATGAAGTGAAATCAATTTTGAGCGCATGGCCTGGCCTTTAAGGTCGTAGAGCTGATCGGGTGGGAGGACTTTTGTGCTGAGATTGCAGAAGGATCGAAATACCAGATATGCATCTCTTATGTAGACTTCATCCTCATTGTCCTCGGAGTCCATGCCTTCGTCTATTGTGCTCTCGGGCGGTGTTTCGCCTTCTGCGTATCGAGGTGAAGGTTGCGCATGCTTCAATTGTGTCACCATCGTCGATCCATCTCCCATCTGCGAATCGTCGAAGCTTTTTCGATGTTCAAGGTCCTTCAGAGTAAGTTTCGGTCCGTCTCCATCGGACGGTACTTCGGAGGCAACACTTTCCTCCACGGACTCCTCTCTTTCATTATCTCCATTGGTTTCTGGCGATGCATCGACTGTGTAAGAGCTTGTGTTTCCGCCACTCTTCCCGAGCTTTCCAAGATTCAACCTGGCTTCTTTCATGTGTATCCGAGTCTTGACTCTTTCGAAGACAGTCCCGACCATCTGGGTCAAAGTCCCCTGCGCAACCTGCTGGTTGGCACTGCTTTTGGAGAGTAGGAATACATTGTAGACCTGCCGCACAGCCTTGAGAAGCCCAGCGCCGTGTACCACAATTTTGTCGTTCAGCACAGCTGCAAGTAAGGACTTGACAATCTGTAATTGAATTTCTACCGGCGTGGTCTCTCCCTGGAAACAGTCGCATATTGTGTTTATGGCTCGGTCTATGAGGGGTTCTCGAGATGCTTCTTTGTCGGCATTGGGCGAGGAGGGTACGGAAAAGTAGGAGTAGCTGATGAGCTTCCCGATGCAGTCGAGGGCAGTTGTGATTAAGGGAATGCTATTGCCAGTTTTCGTAGCTAATTGCAATGGGGCGAAGATAACTTCTGGATCTGGTAATTGAGGCGCATGTTCCTTAATATCCTTAAGAGCTTTCTGGACGGATTCCGAGAGAGGTTTATTCTTGTGTGCCTCTTTGGAGGCAGCAATAGTTTCCAAAGCGGACACGACAAAGACGATGGAGCTCATCATGGGCTTGTGGATGCACCGGTTTAGATTTCCATTCGTGACCCTTCCACGGCTTTGGTCGTCGGTATGCCGGTCTTTCCGGGGTCGCGGAGTTGCTCGTCGATTCGAAATATTGTTTGAAGCTCTAACCACGTATCCAGCATCAGCACGGCTGAGATAGTTTGGACTCTCCGTGATCCCTGTCGATCCCGTGTGGTAGTGGTCCCCTTGAGACCTTTGAGCCGCTTCCTTCACTGGCTGGTAAGGAGAGAGAAAGCGGCACTAGATGTTGCTCGAACAGAGTGCCCAGGTATTCTTAGCAGTGCTTCGGCGTATTTAAATTCCGGGCTGAAGATAGAGGAGAAAAGATAGACACAACAACAAATCAGAATCTGTTACTTTGGAAGTAATGACGATTGAAGAATGATGAAATATTACGCGTAGTTTTATGCATTATTTTGAACCGTATCAACGTAGAATAATATCTCTGTATTATGTGTGGTGCTGCTTTATCACCAAGAGCAAGCCCGACCTCTTATCGCGCTTAACCCTTCTAGTCGCTGGTTGGCCTTCCCAACGCCTGTCAGTGCAGGCCAGCCCAGAAAATTACTCGAAAGCTCCCGAACTCAACGATTTATCCACCTCTCGTCGTCGGGCCCTTTTCCTCACTCCATCAACCTCGACGCAGATTGTCCACGGCCTCAATTGTCTGGACCTGTTCGTCCTCTCCCGTCTCGTCCTATTTTCTACCTGTCCTTCGTTCTGCCAGGTCTTTCGGACTTCAAAATGCTCTCTGCGGTGCTTAGACGGCGCGCGGTGCAATCCACCTCATCCTTCTCCTACCAATTCGCGCGATGCTACGCCTCAAAATCTTTCCCACCTCACACGGTGGTCACAATGCCTGCTCTGTCTCCTACGATGACAGCTGGTAATATCGGGACGTGGCAGAAGAAAGTGGGCGACGCAATCGCTCCAGGAGACGTACTGGTTGAGATCGAGACAGACAAGGCACAGATGGATTTCGAGTTCCAAGAAGATGGTGTTTTGGCAAAGATCTTGAAGCAATCGGGTGAGAAGGACATCGCAGTCGGTAACGTCAGTAACCTTCAACTCAGTTTCATTCATCCATTTGTTGACATTTCATAGCCTATCGCAGTTATGGTTGGGGAAGGTGAGGATGCATCGGCTTTCGAATCATTCACACTCGAGGATGCTGGAGGAGAAAGCGCACCCCCACCACCACCAAAGGAGGAGGCCAGCGAATCCTCAGAGCCTGCAGATACCCAGTCCGGAACCGCTCCACCAAAGGCCGAGTCAACGCCAGCTCCCGAGCAACCCGTGTCGAGTGGTGGCAGATTACAACCAGCTCTGGAGAGAGCACCAAACGCAAGCGCTGCTGCTGTTAGATTGGCAATTGAAACCGGTGTTAAGATTGCTGGTCTTAAAGGCACTGGAACTGGTGGACAAATCACTGAGGCCGATGTCAAGAAAGCTTCATCTGGAGGTTCAACAGCAGCCCCAGGCGCCGCCCCAGCAGCTTCATACACCGACACACCTATCTCTTCCATGCGTAAAACTATCGCCAACCGCCTTACCGAGTCAATGAACCAGAACCCCCACTACTTCGTTGCTGCTTCAGTCTCGGTTACCAAGCTCATGAAGCTCCGTGCTGCTCTCAACGCCTCCGCAGATGGAAAGTACAAGCTCTCAGTCAACGATTTCTTGATCAAGGCTTGCGGCGTTGCATGCAAGAAGGTTCCTACTGTCAACTCGAGCTGGAGAGATGGTTTCATCCGCCAATTCAACAACGTTGATATCAGCGTAAGTTTCAACCCCACTCTAAGTAAACCAAACTTTAAGCTTACAATATATTACAGGTCGCCGTTGCCACCCCAGTCGGACTCATGACCCCAATTGTCAAGTCAGTCGAAGGCCTCGGACTCGAGTCCATCTCCGCACAAGTCAAGGATCTCGGCAAGCGCGCCAGAGACGGCAAGCTGAAGCCAGAGGAGTACCAGGGCGGAACTTTCACCATCAGCAACATGGGCATGAACTCGGCCATTGACCGCTTCACAGCCGTCATTAACCCACCACAAGCCGGCATCCTCGCCGTCGGAACCACCAAGAAGGTCGCCATCCCCGTCGAGACCGAGGAGGGCACATCGATTGAGTGGGACGACCAGATAGTAGTCACCGGTAGCTTCGACCACAAGGTTGTCGACGGTGCTGTTGGAGGCGAGTGGATCAAGGAGTTCAAGAAGGTGGTTGAGAATCCTTTGGAGCTGTTGCTGTAGATTAGGGATGGGTGAACGAGACAGGACATTGAGCTCTCGAGGTGTGGTGAGGTGACGATGAAGGGCTGGAAGTTGGGAGATGGGGAGGCTCCTTGTGACTGTAATTGGCATAGAGATTCCCCATGTAACCGTGTACAATGACCTCTGCATTTCTTGCAATCAAAACCAATCCTCGCGGCTCTATTATTTGTGTCACTATATGGACTCGCTTGAAAAGTCGCCGAAAATTGATCAATATGAGACATGGATTTCATAAGCGATGCAGTACTATCTTGCACTACAAAGTCATAAGGACATTGTCTCAACCCGCACGATCAGTGCAATATGCATGACATTTCGAGATCAAGTATAAGATTGTGTATAGCTAGTAACTAAACTATGCAGTAAGCCTATTTGTTATTGTGAAATATCCACAACCAGACCTCGCTTCCAAAACTCCAGCCAAACCCATGGCGTCCACCAAATTCGACTATATTCCCTGCAACCAGTAACACCGCCCAATGCCGCTCAGTAACAAGCAAGTTTAAAGCCTCAAAGATCAATCTGCCTCCCGACTCTCGACTCCACTGCAATGCCGTCAGATCAGAAAGACTACCTTCCCAAACCCAACGGGCCTGAGCTGCTTCCTCCATTCCCCTGCTCCCTAGCATAAACGCCCGCAAAGTCCAACTGCCCAATCATCCCATTAACACTATCAATCTCCCGACTCAAATCATCCAAATTCCCACTCAACGCCGTCACCTCATCAAATCGCCTCGCCTTCTTCGCATCAGCCACCATATCAGCGACCAGAAACTTCTGCTCCTCTAGCACAATAAGCCGTTCGCGAAGTTCCTTCTCTTCGGCTTCCATAGCTGAGACTGCTGAGCTGGAACTTATCTGCGAGGCGGAGTCGATGTCGTTGTATTTTATTGCTGCGAGAGCGCTGCGGCCGTTGGAGGGTAGGCCGTTCGAGCTGAAGCCATGTGGGGAGGCGTGCTTGAGGATTTTCGGGAGTGATTTGAGAGGAAGCATGTGGATGCTTAGGAAGTTGGCGCTTTGTTGGTAGATTGCTTTTTGGAGCTTTGCTTGCGCGGGGCTCTTGGTTGGGAGGTCCCGTATTCGCTTTGCTGCTAGGTCATACTTCCCAAAAGAGTCGATGAGGCGTTTTCGGACTTTAGATGCTTCGGTTAGTGTTTGTTGTGATGGTGGTTTGTCTGGATCTTGGAGTGCCATTAAAAGACGCTGGAAGTTGGGCAGGAGAAGTCGAATTCCTCGCTCGAATTGGAGGAGGTTTTCGTAGGATCGTTGGTCAGCTGGTTTGTGGGATGCTTCTGCCGCAAAGTCCTTCTTGCTGAAAACGGTGGTTTTGCAGTCCCTGCACATTCGAACATCGATACTCATTTCTGATGTACCGTTCTTCTCTGACTGGATGTCAGTCACTGGGAAATGTCAATGGACGACAAATATGAGGAGCAAGACTTCACTTACGTGCTGTGACGTTAAGACCTATCTCGGATGAGCATCCTGTTCGTGGATCTGCGCAGACGACCCGACCACATAACCGACAATGATGCCTCCTAAATGACCATGACCCAAATTCTTGTTGGCAGAAAGGACATTTCAGCACTTTTGCGTCCTCTTCCCAGGTCACAACTGACTGCTCCAGTAATTTCCTTTGATTTTTCTGCCCCGAAAGAGACAATATCCCCCCATTACTTCCCGACAAGTCTTCCGGTGGATTTGCCAGTATTTGCGTGAGCTTTGTCAGTCTCTTTTCCAACCTCGAAATCTCCAGGTATTCCTTGTCGACTTTCTTCCTTCTCATGGCAAGGAAATCGGTAGTATCATCCCGTATCAGTCCATTGTGATCGTTGTATCCCTCCCTCGACTTGAAGCAAGTCTCACAGGTTCTACACCATAATCCTCGTACCGGTTCATGCTGAGCTGCTCTCGACAGCTTCATCTGGTACATGGTATGGTCCTCGCAGAATAAACGCCCGCATTTCCTGCAATTCACGGTTCCATTGACAGCCCCTAGCCTCTTGCCACATGCTGGCTCCGTACATAGGTCATTGAATCCAGCCCTCTGCCAATGTGCCCTCGTTACCACTTCGTCGGGATCTACTCGAGCTGGTTCGGGGGTCGATATCCGGTTCCCTGGAAGCGCAATGGGGGCGGAAACTGGTGGGGGCGGTGAGTCGTTCGATTCGAAGACGTCCAGTCCCTTCAATTTCTGATTTATTACAGCAAGTGGTTGAAACTTCTTGGCTTTAATGACCTGCTTGTCGAACCAATTCTTAACTTCGTCCTGCTCCACCTCTGGTAGTTCTTGGTGGTTGTCGTCGAGATGTCTATGTCCATTAGCTATAATTCGCACCCTTCACACAGGGTGCATACCTGTTAAGCTGTAATAAGGTCATCTAGAGCTGTTAGCAGCTATTCATGTAGTTCTACCAAAGCACATACCATTTCCTCGTTGCAAATCGGGCACAGCAACCTACTGCTTCCTGCCGAAACAGAAGGTCCACCATTTTGTAACGACACAATAGAGCTCAAATCCTGACTGCTCTCTGGCAACGGCGAAGTAGTCAAAGGAGAAGCGGACGATCCTCCAGACGAAACTGTGCTTGCTGCTGGTGAGGATATGAGATCAGATGTTCGCTGATGCGCCGGAGGGGCAGGAGGTGCCAGAGACTTCCCGCTCCCCAGTATCCTCCCGCCTCCCAGCTTTCGACCAGACATGGCGGGAGTATATCGAATGTGTAGCCTCAGAGCCCCTGCCAGCTCGAGGTGTTTAAAGGATCTCCGCCTCGTCTGCAGACTGTCCGTGGAACAACTTAAACCGACATGCGGCGAGGCGAGCCAAGTTTTGAGCGATAAGCACTAGCGTCAATGTCTTATCGTAGTGGTGAGGTAGGGATCTCCGCAAAAATACTTTTGAGCAACTTCACAATCCACAAGATGGGCGAGACACAATTCCCGGAGGTTCAGGGTGGTGGTTCCTTGATATTGGCATGGCAGATTCGGAATAAGAGAGTGCTTGTTGTCGGTGGTGGAGAGGCGAGTATTCCCACTGCTTCCATTGAGACTTACTAACGACTCGAAGGTCGCAGCGGGTCGAATTCTAAATGTACTCAACGCGGACGCCAAAGTTACTGTAGTATCTCCTCGAGAAGGGTTAAATCCGGAAGTCGCATATCGAATTGAGAAAGGGCAAGTCGACTACGTGGACCGGAAGTTCGAGCCGTCAGACTTAGACAATGTCGATATGGTATTAACGGCAGTCGATGACCCCGAGGCTTCGTCGCAGATATGGAAGTTGTGCAAGGAGAGAAAGATTGCGGCGAATATCGCAGATGTACCGCCGGAGTGTGATTTCTATTTTGGAAGTGTACATCGAGATGGACCCTTACAGATCATGGTCAGCACGAACGGCAAGGGACCACGATTTGCGAATATTGTGAGGAGGTCAATAGCGGAGCAGCTGCCTGCGAATACTGGAGAAGCTATTACCAAGGTTGGCAAGTTGAGGCAAATGCTGAGGAAGGTCGCGCCAGGTATTGAGGAGGGCCCCAAGCGGATGGCATGGTAGGTGGAGTAAACAGCATTAAAGTTGGGGCAAAATACTGACGGAACCAGGATGATCAAGGTCAGCGATGCCTATAGCTTGGAAGACCTCTGTGCGATGGACGAAAAGGATATGGAGACCTTATTACGATTTTATGCACCCGATCAGGTACCCCGGTACGGTTGTCTGAAAGCAATGGAGGGCGAGTTGGATGCATTCGATGGCTCTTTTGGATTCTGCGTAGGATGGGGATGAAAGCACAATCATTCATTTTTGTATATCAGGAGTCAGGGTTAAGCATGGGTGTACAGTACATTATGGTACATAAGGTTCATGAGGAAAGCAACGAAGTGTACGAAGACTAGATATCAATAGAACACAAGCCAAACACAAAAACAAGCCAGCAAACAGTATTGTAGGCCACGCAAGCATTACACAACAGCTCTCCACAACCAAACATAACACCACGAACATGTCACAAGCCACGCCACCTTTTAAAGCTTCGACTTCAACTTGCCCTTCACTACCTCTTCCAAAGCATCAACCCCAGCTTGAACAACTTGCTGATCTTGGGCTGGCGTCCCAGTACTCGCACCAATACCACCAATAACTTCTCCCTTTGCGTTCAAAATTGGCAAGCCTCCTCCAAAAGTCGTAAATCGTCCCCCGTTGCTATTACCGAGGCCATAAGCTGGTCCACCGGGCCAAACAGCTTCTTTGTACGTATGTGTACCGACACGGTGACCAGCTGCAGTAAAAGCTTTGTCCATAGCAACTAAGCATACTGTTAGTCTCAATGACCCAAGACCATTTGAGCGACTCATAGGAAAAGTCGAGTTGTGAAATTTGGCTTCAAGTCACATTACCCCACTTAAGCTTCGATTGAAAAGGAGGGGTAATTATGCTCTTGACAATTTACATATGGATAGTATGCACATAGTGATTAAAATATAGAGACTTACTACTAATACTCGTAATCTTCGCATTTGACATTCTCGAGAAATGCAGTAAGTGTGTTGAAGCGTCGACAACCGCAATATTCATGTCTACCCCGATTTGCTTGGCCTTCTTCTCCGCGGCTGCAACGGCGATCTTCGCTCCCTCGAGCGTAAGCTGTTCTTGCGTCTTGGTGGCCATGATGTTGTCTAAAACTCGACTGGAGGTTCCGAGATATTTGAAGAGATATGAATTGTTGATGGAGCGGCGTTTTTAGGATCACGAGTGGTCGATCTAACGATGACAGAATGGTTTCGGCTGTACGGGAGATCAACAAACAGGGGAAAGAGCCTCGGCGCCAACAATGTAAGCTTATTTAGACCTGGTTCGAGTATTCGAACAACCTCAAGTTTGAGTATCCGCACAAAAAAAAGGAATACCTAAAAGTAAATTCGATTTCTAGTCTCGGCGACTTCCGTTCTTTCCCACAATTAGCCGATCTCTTTTTCAGGCTTCGCCAAGATTGTTTATTGTTAGCCCGATTCTGTCTCAGTTTGGGTGCCCAGCTTGGTCCTAACAACGAGAAATTGTTCTGCAGCATCGGCTTTACTCCTCACTGAATAGCAACTGATCAAAAGCAGATTACCTCCAGTAGGCGATCTCTATAGAATATATATCGCGACAAGGCGAACAGACTTCGTCAAGTTCAAGAAAACGACATTGACATGAAGCCAACCTCAAATCACGATTTCCAAATTCAGTCTCGAGTCACACATGCAAAGTTTGGAAAGTTGCAGTTGAACAGTCAGACATGAAAGTCTCTTGATTCGACACGTTTGTGCTTGCATATATATACAGGAATCTAGGCAAAGTTGCCTCTCTCGTCTACCCAAACGCTACCATCGATCAAAGTGTCTCCGGCAAGCAAGTCCTGCACAGCAGGGAAGAAAATATACAGTGAAACGAAGTGTCCGAAGGTTTTGCTTTTGCTGTTTGCTTTATGTGTTCTCGTTCGTCCTTTGACTTCGTCGCTTAATTCGCGTTGTTCGTAAAGGAGTTCGTGATGGTATGCTTAGATGCACTGAGAGTAGTATGGGTTTTGCACGGTGCAAGTGCTTCCCTCAGCACAGGTGCTCGAGCCAGTGTATCCGGTTCCGCCACTAAATGATGTTAGTTACAGCTTAGGAATGGGGTTCATTTGCTCTGCTTACCATTGTCCGTACTTAGCGACGGCAGCTCCAGAAACACCCGATGCAACTGGCTTAGCAACAGTGGCCAGGGTAGTTGGAACGGCGACGATGCTCTTAGCTGAGCATGCGGACTTGGTGGAGACTGGAGCGGCAGTTGAGGTCTTTGCCTTGCATGCACTCTTGGTCGGGGTAACGACTGGAGTTGCGATCGGAGCAACGGCAGAGGACTTGCTCTTGCAGGCGCTCTTGATTGAGCTCGTAGCTGGTGAAGAGCTCTCAACCGGGGCTGCAGTTGCAGATGGGACAGTTGATGATGGGACTTCGGTGACAGGCTCGAGGTCGCTGGCAACACTGGTAGGAATAGCTGCTACACTGCTTGAGATGGGAGCAGCGGTTGTTGCTGGGATGGCAGCAGCTGTGCTAGAAGCAACTGGAGCTGCGGAAGAGGCCACTGGAGCGGTTCCAGAGCTAGCTCCGTCCCAGACTGCTGGACCGGGGATGGTGTATGAGGAGTATGCACCATAGACGTTGAACACAACGCCCGGGTCAGAGTATGAGTAAGTTCCTGGCATTGGGACACCGGCTGGTAGAACCTATCCACTGTTAGATACAAACGTCCCCAGGGATTGTGGTCACTTACGGTAGCACCGCCACCAGAGACGGAGATCTGGACACACTCCATGTAGAATTGAGCGCCACGAGCTGAGTTGGCGCTGAAAGCCACATCAGCCTCGTGAAGAGCGATAATCTCACCACGGATGAGGTACTCGCCATCGGCGAGGGTAGATGGGAGGGTGACATCGTGTTTACCCTTGTTGGCAATGAGCTTCTCTACAGCCCATGAAGAACCATCGTATCCATCTTCGGCCAGCTTCACCCACACATCTCCCTCACCATTGGAAGCAGTTGGTGCGATGTAGACCATGACTGGGCCAACGTGGGACTTGTCGATGATATCATCTGAAGCGGAGTTGGAATCGTGGTGCCATTCAAGTGTGAGCTAAGCATTATGTCAGTAACACATCATCTTGAGGAGATCAAGAGGTATCTACCTTGTCACCGGCAGCAACATCAATAGTCTTGGCAGTTGCAACATTGTTGACATTGCATGTCATGTCCTTGGAGGTGATGTCCTTCAGAGGGTTGTTGTTTGGTGGGGAACGAATGTATCCAGCCGCAGAGTTTCCAACACCTTGATCAACGTCGTTGACCCACATGTTGTAGATAGTGGTATGGGCGCTTGCCACTGAGGCAACAGCAGCACCGGCGATGAACTGAGAGTACTTCATTTTTGATGGGAGTGCGAACAATGATCGAGATGATTTGATTGTGGAAGTGTACAATCGACAGTTGGTAAACGAGTGAATAAGCAGCAAAAGAAGGACAATTCAAATGAATGTAAATGTGCAAGAATGTGCAAGTAATGAGCGACTGGCGCGATGGGGAGAAAGAAGAACTCCAAAGAATTGGGAACCGCAGACCATATGTACTTCTCAAAACTCGCCGCAAAGGAGGCGCTCATTCCACCTAGGGATGCCAAGTCGAAATGGATATCGAAGTCTAGACATTTTCTATTTCTCCATCCGCCGGAGTGCCGCAAGAGAACCGCCAGTTGAAAGTGACCAGACGCCGAATCTGCGGATTCTGGGCCGCGCGCATGTTGGTTCAGGATCGGTGAAACAGAAAACACTTTATATTTAATATATTCTGGAGTCGCTTAAGCATGTTCATGATCGCCAAGATCACCTCTAAAATTGCGTTCTGATGTCTCCTGTTTCGAACCCTGAACTTGTTTCTCATTCGGTTGTTTGTACCGAGGAGGCTGCTTAAACGAGCCTGGGCGCTGTTTATCTCTTGCTGCTAGTTCCTGCCGCCCTCGCAAGGACCCGACAAAGAGGTCGACTAGGCCCTCTTAGGGTTTGCGTTCCGATGTGGGCACATATTCCAAAGCGGCCCCCTTCAAACGCATCAATGAGGTCCCAAGAAATGCATGTTTTGGAATTAAAGTAATTCGATTTGTGAACGTGGCGTAAATGGAACCAGGATTCCAGGACACAATTCAGGGGTGGTTTGTAGCCTCAATGGAACTGGGGAGTCAGATTGAGAGCTTTTGAAGTCTAAATAGACGTTCAGTAAACGTCGAGCCTCCCGCAACCTAACGTCGGTCAGAAAGCTTCTGTTCTTTGAACTTTGTATGGAGGCTGAAACTCAAATCTGTCAAGTGACAGCGCAATCTAGCAGCCTGGACCTTGCATCCTTTTCGCCCCTGAAATTAAGCGAAGCCACCATCAGGAGATGAGACGAACGGCACGACGATAATTTAATGACGTCGAAGCATTTATTAGCCACTGGATGCCGGCTTATTTATGCCTCAAAGTCATCAAAGAGTGAAATCACTTTTGATTTGGCCATTGTGACCTGTTTAAAGATCTGAAAATGACTTTCTCTCTACAGCCTCAGGGAGTCAGGGCAGATTTACGCCCGCCATGCACGAAGCCTTGCTTTCAACGCCCGCCACACTGCCACCAGATCTTGGGGCGTTCTCAAGCCGCGCAGCACAGCCCTCATTGCAGAAACAGACCAATTAAATCGTTACATGATCAAGAGGGCGTTCGCGGATTTCGGCTTCGGATCGCGAGGCAGCCCTTCTGAGGTATGCCAATGGGGCGAGTTTGTCTTACTCCGCCCAGTGTCCTGGGAACATGTCACGACTTTCAGTGTGCCTCTTCAACTTCATAGCTGCTGGGCGAAGAATTATCCTACATACCACGCCCTTTACAGCAAGTGACGGTTTCGATGAGCTCAATACGGAAGTCCTCAACAGCCTCAAAACTGTAAAAACAAACACTTGCTGACCGTAAGGCACCGAGGTGATTCATTCCAGTAGCGACGAGAATGTCTATATTATAGGTCTCGATGCTCCATAGATCTTAATTTTCTCCTACAAATCAAACCACTTTGTAAATTACACACACAAAACATCTTTGATAGCCCTTCTTTTGAGATCACCTAACTCATCAGAGCGATCCTTTGAAGAACAATCTGCGGAATAGTAAAAGGCCGACCAGAATTTCATTCTATAACGAGCTTGAAAGGTCACCATCACGCTCAATCATTATCACAGTAGCAATGTCTAAAAACAGAAGCGATCTGTTGAGACTGTCTAGTGACGAGAATTGGAAAGCTGGGTCCACAGACGGAGAATGTATTCCGTACCTGGATCCGCCGTTGGAAGACGACGAAGATCGCGGCGCCCGAGACGGACGTAAGGAGCCCCTAATGACAGGCTTTGATGTCTTGCTGACTATTCATTGTAGATTTTGGTGCATGACAGCCAGTCTCTTCAGTAGACGATGTTGTCCACGTAGCCAACAAACACTGCGACTACATCACCGACCAGCCGACAGGTCTTGACACATGACACGAAGCCCTAGCTGTGTCCTGTTGTTAGTATGGATTGCCAAAACATGTGAACATCAACTTCACATAGTTTTCAAAGACTGCATTGTAAATTGGATTGGCTCTGCAACTTTTCTGTATGAATATTAGACCGTCCGGTGGGAGTTTGGGCGTCTGGACATGGTTCACATGTACTGTATTTTTAGCTGGCCTGTGTAGAACTCTCGGCGCGAGCTGCTAGTTGGGAACGAAACTGTCGTTTCAGTGTATACATTAAAACCCTTTTTTTCTAACTTGTGCGGTTCTTCCTTGAATTTTCTCCTATGGTGCCCTCCCGTTGCTATACAGACTTCAAGACAGATAAATTGAATAGGCACTGATCGACATATCTGTTCCAATGTGCTACGGGGCTCATCTATGTCTATTCAAATGTACGGTTATGATGGCATCAGGACTTACTGAAATATGAAAGTCTGAAACCCTGACTACATCCTGAATGAGTCCTTTAGCTCTCGAAGATAATCGCTTGCTTGTTGATACCTTAGTCGTTTATGGAACTTAGCGCCAATCGCCCCCCTACCTCGCAGAGCTTAGCGAAAGCCCCCTGAAATTGTCAAGTATCAGGCGTTGCAAAAGTGAACGACATTTGAGCTACTCAGATATCTTCTGGTGATGCCAGACGAGATTCATGCCAGAATTACTAAGTTCCGTTGCGGCAGCTTGAATGGGTCAGCTGAGAACACAAAATTCTATCACATGTCCATCTCGAGCACGCAAGAAGCTCGCGAACTGCAAATGTCAAGACAACTCGCTTGACGCGCATGGGAGTACAAACGTAGGCCTTGTTTACTCTTGTCCTCTGTCTTCTCGCCTCTGTCCTTCTGCCATCTAGCCTAACTTCCACGGCAAGCTGGTTTCCTGGTGAAGAAGGATGGAAGAGAGACGCATATCGAGAGAGAATACAACGAGTGAAGGCGAAAATTGAACACCCTGACGATAGCAACGGATATGTGGACCAAGAGATTGGATTCTAGGATGGCGCATTAGATATCTGAGATAAAGCCCCGAAATTGTGCTAGGCACCGGGGTTCATGGAGTAATTGAATTCCTGGGTCTCTACCTGCCTTACATGGGATATTCTGCCTATCCCGACTCAGTCTTGTAATGCTTAATATCAACTTGTCCCTGCATCAAATTCGCGGCCAATTGAGAATAAGACCCGGCTTTAACGTCCTCCAAGATGTCCAGTCGTGTCGGCTCCCAGCCCAATTCTCTCTTTGCCTTTTTGTTCGATGGACGATTTGCCAAACTCAAGATTAAAGCCAACAAAGGACCTCCCCTCTTCGTCGCTTCCTCAATCGTGATCGATCTCGTGGGGACTTTCATTACTTCCCCAACAGCTCCCGCCAAGTCCTTGATCGAAACCGATTTATCCTCGCAACAGTTCCAAACATCGCCTGGCTTGGACTTCTCCACAGCAAAGAGGTACATAGCAGCTGCATCATCAACGTTGACCCCGCTGGTATGTATGGCGCCATCATCGATATAGATTGACTCTCCGCTCTTGGCAGCGTGGTCAAGGAGCATTGGGATGAAGCCACTTGCACCTCGACCATGCACGTACGGCGTGAGACGAATCGCACTGACACGAACTCCATCTTTCGCCTTACTCAAGGCATGTTTCTCCGAGCGAAGTCGATCGACAATCGGGTTCTTCAACGGAGGTGAAGACTCGTCCGTCTCTCCGCCAGCAGGATCAGGCTCAGCGACCAGAGTGCCGGAGCTTATCACAAGCGCTTTGTTATTGCCACGAAGAGGTTCGGCCAGAGCATCGACGGCAGCAGCGTCTATGGCAAGGATGTCTTCGTAATTGGCTGTGAAGTCGTGGATGTATGCCAGATGGCATACTGCGTCGGCTTGAGAGGATTCTTGGCGGAGTACGTCGAGTGACTTCAAATCGCCACGGACAGGCGTTGCTCCAATGGCCTTCAGCTTCTCATCACCAGCTTCATTGCGAGAGAGGCCACGGACAGTGTGGCCTTGGGCAATAGCTTGCTCTGAAAGTGCTCCCCCAATGTAGCCCGTTGCACCGGTGATGAAAAATTTCATTTTGTGGCTCAAGTTTCCTACTGTTGTCAGTCATGTCTTGTAAGTAGATCAGTTTTAGAAAAGGGCCTTGGAGAGCTTACCTCTGCAAGTGTCTTTGAAAGTAGCAAGAATGTTTATTAACTTCTAAGTGCAACCCAAGACAGGTACCAGTCCTTCCATTTTATCTCTGCAGACCATGTCAAGCATTCGATTTGATACCCGCTCCGAATCTTGATGACAGGCAGAACAACGGAGTTAAAGTCATTATCTACGAGTACTGCGAGCATCGAAGACGTCCAGCTGGAAAAGTATGCAGCTGTGCCTTTCGTTGCAAATGTTCAACCGAACAGGACAACCGATCAAAACATCCCTTAGCCCCGCTCATTGGTCCTTGGCCATCGCGAGTATCGCCCGATACGGTGTAAAGCCAGATTTAAGAAGCCTTGTGGGGTGATGTGACCATCGAAATTCTGGAAAAAGTGCCTCGGAACGCAGTGGACGGGCAGTGTGTTCGCGCAACGGAAGTAATGTGCAAAGTCCGGGTAGAATCTATCGTCACGACTGTATTGTACTAACCTCCATTCGCGAAGGCTTTGCGCTGATTGGTTCGAGACGCAAGAACCTGGCAAACCTCTCCGCATACCAATCTGGCCGTACATGAAATTGGGGATAATTTGAGAACGTGCGTGCAGGATCCAGTAGCTGAGGCTCAGATCCCGGTAATGCACCTGACGAAAATTATGTAGTCTTGCAAGACTAAGGGATGCTGGCTGTGCATGAAAATTAACGATTTCAGTTAACGACGTGAATTTGTGCAGAAAGAGTAGGTCCGTAATAACCAAAACAGAATGAGCAGTTAGAATTCTCGATTCCGGAAGACTTCGGACTCGATACTGTCTTGTTTTGGCAAAATGCCTGATTATAACAAAAGAAGATTTTCTCTAAATCGGGTCGACCGTTCCGAAGAGAACGGCCTTCAACATACTGCTGTGAGCGCATATTAGAAAGATTCTTAGAAGGACTAGAATGTTTGAGGCCTCGAATGTTTGGCACCAAATCAAGCTCCGGAAAAAGCTGGAGTGATAACCAGAATTGTGGAGGCAATGGACTAGAATTCATCTGATGTCTGGCTAGAATCTGAAGATGGCACTGACTCGATGAAATAACTTCTATGCGAATCCGTTAGTTGGAGAGGAGAAAGATGGAAGCCACAAGAAGAAAGCTTTTGCAACTTGGCAGATCCTCTCCGCCCTTTTTCACGAGGAGCTTGGCATTGATTAGCCGAGAGGCTTTGATTTAAGGTTCTGACACCCGCAACAAACAATCATCTCACTGAGCCCTCGAGCTTCCTCTCCCTACCAATTGTCCTGTCTCTTCACCAAACTTCGGACAAGACGACTGTTCGAATTATGTATTTCTATTCAAAGTCGATGTACCTCGGTTCGGTCGAGGAGAAGCACCGCCTTGGCAAGGGTCGGACATCCATCATGCCGCCTCGGTAATCGACTCCCCGTGATACCGGCCTTGACAGCCAATTAAAGCCAAGAATTTGATGCGAGCATGGCTCGATACCCGAGCAAAAGTCTGAGACTTGGAAAGGCTATCATCGTTCGGAGACATACGTTTAATATCATTGCCTGCTTCTCGATTTAAAAGATTGTATTCCTCCGCCATTTGCCTCCCAAAATATTGCGAAGTGGCGTGACTATCAAGTATATCTTCGTTCTGTCTTCTGCTTGAAAGTATCTTTTCATTTCAGTGCTCTCTTCGTGCCACCGTAGCATCCTCTTTATTTCATACAATACCTGTCAGGAATCACTGCCAGCCATATACACAATGCAGCTATCAGAAAAGATCGAACTGCCATGTGGTCTCGTGCTGCCAAACAGGTCAGTCAACTCCTCAAATGAACTCACGACATGCTCGACATGTCGCGTCGATGTTTAACTATGTTTCTTTGATTATCGGGATTGTAGGAGAATTGGTGCTAACATTCAGTAGGCTTGCAAAAGCTGCTATGGCAGAGGTCATGGCACCTGATCACAATCCTAGCAAAGGCTTTTCTTCAGCCTATGGCGAATGGGCAGATGGTGGATGGGGAATGGTCATCACGGGTAAGACTTGATCATTGATAACCCATGTGTAGAAAATTGCGACTGACCTTCTTCAGGAAACGTCCAAGTCTCCAGCATTTTCCACGGATCACCAGCTGACGTCGAGACTTCTCTAAAAGGACAGACTCCAGAGCAAAAAGCAGCGTGGAAGAACTGGGCAGCAGTGTGTCAACGTTCAGGAACTCCTACTGTGATTCAGCTCTGCCATCCAGGACGTCAATCACCCCTTGGAGCCGGATCCAGTGGGCTATTCACAAAGAACGTTGCACCTTCCCCTGTAAAATTAAATCTGGGCGAGTCAATAATCGCCAGAACAGCCGTGTCTTTGCTATTTGGAACACCAAGAGAAATGACGACTGATGAGATCACGGGTCCAGAAGGAATCGTTGCACAATTTGTCGAAGGCTCAAAGCAATGTTATGAAGCGGGTTTCAAGGGTGTTGAGCTTCATGCTAGTCATGGGTATCTTCTTGCACAGTTCATGTCTTCAACGACGAATTTTCGAACAGACGAATTTGGAGGGTCAGCAGCCAAGCGTGTCGAAGTCGTGCTCCGCATCATCCGAGAGGTTCGCAAAGCAACAAGTCCCGAGTTCTGTATCGGTATCAAACTGAATAGCGTCGACGCTGCTTCATCAGAATCCCCAGAAGAAGTCATGGAGCAAATTAGTTTGATTAACGAGGCTGGAGTAGATTTCATGGAGATTTCAGGAGGTACTTATGAGAACCCGCGCATGATGGCAGGGGATGTTTCCGAACTGGACAAGGATGCCTCAAAGGAGCCGAAAACGAAGCAAAGCACTCTTCTACGAGAAGCATTCTTTCTTCAATTTGCTCAAGAAGTTCGTGCTCGCTTTCCGAAAGCCGTCCTTATGGTGACAGGAGGTTTCCGAACCCGCGTCGGCATGGAAGCAGCACTGAAGAGTGGTGGGTGCGATCTCATCGGACTGGCTCGACCTGCGGCAGTACTCCCCAAGTTACCAAAGGAGATTATCCTGAATGAGAAGATCTCGGATGAGGACGCCCGCGTGGTGCTTGCCCCCGTACCGACACCAGGGTGGATCAAATGGGTTCCTATTAAGGCTCTGGGAGGTGGTCTGCAGTCAAAATATTACGCTGGCCAGATCCAACGGCTTGCTAAAGGGCTGAGACCTGTTGACTCGAGGATCTGAATGGCGGTCAGGCACGAGGATTTGCGACGATTACCTGATAGTGTACAACAACTTGCGCAAGTGCGTGGCCTAGAGAGGGTCTTTTAGATCGGTTCATTCATATAAATATCTTCGTCTATCTTTTTTGCAGACTTAGTATGATATCTTCTCTGAAATTCTTGTTGGATTTGAGATGCTAGGTTCCTTTGTGAGCGAGCTTCTCTTGGTGACCAACTTGTTGCTATCGAGCTAGTAGCTATTCATTACATGGTAAGCGGGAGCCTGGTGCAGTGATTTTGCATGGTCTATTTCTATGAGAATCTGTGCCCTCAGTAATTCAGTTCTTTAGTTCTCGCCTTCCAACCTTATGTCTGGCAATAAAACGAGTTAGGAAGGAAGGTGGGAAAAACGAAGCAAGTTCGCGCAGGATTGTAGTTGCCCTTCAACCTGCTTACCCACAGTCATTGCTTCTCTATAACCCTTCCTTTACTGGCTCCAAGTTTTCAATGCTCCTGGAATCCCGGGCCTGCTGACTTGCATGAGCATGCGAGCGGCACACTGGTGGCATCTCCTCTCATCTGAAGGCAACCTTTTCGCCTAATCTTTCAGGCTCGAGACTTTGCGTCGACTGGGAACCATGTTCTTTATCCTCCCCGATGCATTGCTTAAACGATCTCAATACTATGGCTCGCTGCGGCTCAAGCTCTCCAGCATAAGTGGTGTCACATTCGCTTCCAGTCTTGGGTTGGAAACTTCCATGATTTTCCTAGGCCAAGAAATGATTCCGAAAATCCGATCTCATCAGCGTAAGTGCTTACAGGTTAAAAGTTTCATGCTGGCTGAAGCTGTCAGAAATCTGCCTTTAGTTTCATCCGCAAAGATTGCCTTCCAATTTCCGAGTTTGAAGTGGAATCGAGTGACTCGGGTGGAGCCAATTAAATGCTTAGGCACATGCTCGCCCACTACCGACTTGGGTGGCTGTGTCCAACCACATGCTAGAGGTTGGTAACCACTGGCATCCAGCGGTTAATGCATACGTATGAGTCTTATTTATTTCTTACTAGCGACGTGGTACCCTCGAAGTGCCGTTGTTGGCAATTCGCAGATCTTCGCCAATGAGGCGGTTCACATGACGCTTGGCCGGCAGGGGAAAATGCATAGAACCAACCTTCTTGGAGAATGTTCTATTAATTATTTCAATAGAACCCTTCCAATACCGCTCAAGATGCCGTCTTCCCCGCAGAATCTAAACAACCGGACAGGCGAGGTCAGCGATTTCTCATTGGCTATCTCCAAGCGACCCTTTGGCAAAAGTGAACAACAACAAGGATAATTCGACACGATACCGGAACTTCATTCGCTGTGTCGCAAGAGAGGAGACAGCTCATAACAAGAAAAAGTCATGTGAAGGACCTAAGATGAGTTTCAACTTAACCTTTGATATTGCTCACCGGCATTCAGCATCCACGTTTACCATCGAGGGCAATGTGACCAGCAATATAAACTCGAATTGTATTGCTTGGCCAGCACGTTTCCCTGGGGTGAGAATCCATCTCATAGACGTACTTCGGGACATGAAGCATATAGTCAGCTTGGTCTGTGGTTCTCATTCAGCTTCTCCTGTGTAAATTTTTTGGAGAAGAATCTGACTGGAAATGGCTTCCACCTCTTTGAGTCTCACGGGACTCTTTCTACTGTTCTTGTCGACACTGTCTCTTGCGAACCCAGTGTTGAAACGAGGGCCAGACGATGATTTGGCTGCGAAAGCACTCGACAATGCCTACAAAGTGCTGAGTGGTACCTTGTCGGACGGAAGTGTGAAAACGACTTGCACGAAAGAAACACTTGCTGTGAGAAAGGAATAGTAAGGGCCCTGGATTGAATGTAAAAGTTTACACTGACTGTGAAACTTAGTGGCGACTTGACAATCGGCGAGAAGGATGACTATGTAAAGGCTGTGAAGTGTCTGCTGGCTGCCCCCTCCAAGTTGAGTGCGACTCAATACCCCGGGGCCAAGTCCAGGTATGACGACTTCGTCGTTGTACACAGTGGGTGTTCTCCGAGATTTTTATTCCTCTTTTAAGTTGTCTTAGGATTATTATGGCCAGTGCCTACTGCCGAGACAATCCCTCCATTACTTGGCTCTCCTCATTTTATCTAAAAGAAGTCATACTGACTACGAATTCACCCACCAGTAAATATGACGATGGGAGTTCATGATACAGTGAGTACTGATTGAAAGAAACTTGCACCGATATTGACATTCCTGAGGCAAACTTCCTCCACTGGCATCGGTATTATGTCTGGGCTTATGAGGTAGCACTACGCGATGAGTGTGGCTACAAGGGCTACCAGCCTGTGAGTGACAACCTCTTCCGCCCATCGGGGTGCCTTCTAACCAAGAGCAGTACTGGAACTGGGGCAAGTATCCGGACCCGACTGTTTCGCCTATCTTCAATGGAGATGCTCACAGCATGGGTGGTAACGGCGAGGCAGTCACGCATAAAGGGTACGCGCTCGGCATGGCAGGTATCATGGTGCCACCTGGAAAGGGAGGTGGATGTGTTAAGACAGGACCCTTTGCAAAGTGAGCGAGCGTCCCCAAAATATGTGTTCAGTTCGACTAACAACTTTCCAGCATGACTGTGAATCTTGGTCCTATTGCAGGCTCTGTTGATGCTGCTCTGAAGATCCCAAGAAATCCTCGCGCTGACGGCTACGGATACAACCCTCGATGTCTTCGTCGAGACGTTAACAACTTCTTCACATCTCAATACCTCCGTCCTCAAGACATTGCAAACCACATCACGTCATCCAAAGACATCGAAGCTTTCGAGAAGACTCTCCAAGGCGACACCGCCAAAGCTTTCTCGCTGCACACAGGTGGACATTATAGCATCTGGGGTGATCCAGGGGGAGACTTCTATGTCTCCCCTGCTGAGCCAGTCTTCTGGTTACATCATGGACAGGTCGATAGGCATTGGTGGATTTGGCAAAACCAGGATCCGGAGAATCGCGTTCAGCAGTACAAAGGTGGAACTGTCATGATGCAGCCGAACAGCCCACCAGGAAAAATCACTGATATTCAGAACTTGTCAGTCACTGCGCCGAAGGGTTACGCTGGTCTTCCAAGCAAAGAATTGGTCAGCACTCTTTCTGGGCCCTTTTGTTACATCTATCAGTAGTGGCCATGGTGTAGCAATTTGGGAAGGGCCGTCTACCGGCGCGGCAGCATACACTGTTTCTTGTCGTGGGAAGTAAAGTTCTCAAATACCAACAACATTTCGATTCAACTGATTGACGTTCCCTGAACGCCTTTTCCTCTCTTTAGCTACTGGTAGGAACTTTTCTGTAGGCTGCGCCGGTTTTCCAGCATTCGCCACAGTCTTTGATCTGCATCCATCAATCAGATACGTCCGTGGGATTTGGTCTATCCATCGCATCAGAAACGCTCACCACCCTTACTCCCCTGTCTTCATTTCTATACACTTCGATAAGGGCAAGCTAAGCCTCTCTCTTTGGCCCCAGGAAATTGAAGAGAACGCAGGGTTTCATGCATGTTGACCTTTCAGACCTCCAGGTCATGCTTCACACAGAGCCATAAATTTGATGACTTCGATACACAGTGTCTACTTCTATTCTGGCCACACCTCCATCATATCTAACCATTCCAAAGTGAAACCCGTAACAATCTTAACCCAATCTCTGACCGTAGGCGCATCGAGAATGGAGGCATCTTCCAAAACATTCTTGCGGCTAAGTAGAGGCGAAGGCTGAAGATTAAGAAATGGAGTACCTTTCTCCATGAATGGTGCAGAATCGGCAACCACCACAGCCTGCACGTCCGTCGCGTTTCCTTCGGACAGGAAGCCAGTCGATTTCGTCGTCTCCAGGAGACCAAGTTTGCGCATTCGTCCCTCGAGATTGGCAACTCTCTCGTAAACCCAACTAGTCACCAGACAGTAAGAAGGCACCATTGGGATAGCTGCCCCCATGCCATCTAGTAAAGTGAAGATCCGAATCTGGCTCAGTGAGTTTGGATATCCTGATCCAACGGGATTAACATTCTTCTCCAAAGTATTGCTCAGGTCTCTGCTCCACAGGTCATTATTCGTTCAACATGGTAGAATTGAAAACATACCTTGATCCAGAAAGAGCAGCTTCACCTCCATCCAGGGACTCGGTACCGTCAAGAAACATCAGCTGAATTCCCATGTCCATCGCAACAGTTCCACCTTCACCAAGAGCGTTCATCTCGTCATGCATTTGGGTCATATATCCATCGATGCTTCGAGCAACATGCATCAAGATAGCACAGGGAACAGCACTGGTGGCGCCGATATGCCCCTCGGGTAAGCTCTTGCTGTCATAATGAACAGCTAACGTCAACCAATTTGCTTGACCGACTTTCGTCCAAGGTGGCTCTCTGCTGAAAACGAGATTCGATATCGGGATATTGGCCCCGTTACTAGTAGTTGCCGTTGAGTTGTACCACTGAAGCTTCCACTTAGGTAATTGGGTGCTGAAGAAATTGATGAAGTGGTGTTGGACTGATGCGTGACTAGCAGTGCCGGGGACCCGGGGGACCAAGATAGGAGAGAGGATGGCACCATTCCCAGCTTCGAAGTCAGGACCACCTGAGGATACATTTCGCAAGAAATCGTCAGACAGTGGCATGTAAGCATGCGTCGTCATTAGAAGGCTCTGTAGAGCCAGGACGATGAGAATGACATGGTTGCTGAGCGACCAGAAGTTCCTCCTCATGGCTCCACGACACACACTTAATGAACCCCTGGGCCCAAGACACCTCGAACTATATTACAATTTTGGAAGCATCCATGTGAAAAGTCATGTATTTGCAATCGAATCTCGTCAAATCAGTTGAAGAGAGCGCATAGTATGTCAAAAGATTTTTTGTTTAGAAGGTGACAGAGCTTGCCAGCAAAATTCAAGCCAGCGCCAGAGTCAGGCCAATTCGGGTCCAAAAATCGTCTTGCGGCAAGACTAGCAATTGAAAACCAGACGAAAATCAAGTTCAAAGTGTCTCTAACTTGGATGATCGGTATCAAAGTCCGTGCTAGAGGAATGTCGAGGCGAGTTGAGATGGTGAAACGGTTTAGTGTCAACCTCCTTCGCTTCCCGTTTGGGCCGTTTCATGGGGAGAATTAAGCGATCCCACAGGCTGTTGGGAAACAGACCCGAAACAGAATTGTTTGAAGATCTCCAAAATGGAATGATCGGCGAAGAAACTGCCAAGGCGTTATATGCGAAGAGCGTGGATGACCTTGTCAAGAGGCTCATAATGTCAAACATCACTTGTCTCTGCTCTCGCCACACCAAAGATCACATTATGTCTTGCTTACAGGACCTGCTTTCAATCGTCCGGTGTCTCGCAGGAAAGTCTTCTCTGCACAATCATTTATTGAGTACTCTTTGTCATTTACCATATTTTAATTCCGACACGCTGGCGTTGTTTGCTTCCTTTCCATAATCATTATGACCAGTCCAGCAAAATACGAGAATGTGCAGATGGACGAGCAAGATGACTCCTCGATCACCGAGGTAGACGAGTCGCTGATGGGAGATGAAAAACACTTAACCGCCGAGGAGTTCAGACAGAGATATGCTAGGAGATCAAAGAGAATCTCATGCCTCTCAGTGCTGAAAGAGGCACGATGGTTTTTGGACATCGGGTTATTGCTTGTCATCATTGCACTTCTGCTGAGGAATCAATCTCAGAATGATATCCCAAAGACCAGCGAACATGAAGTCGGCGGGGATATGACGGGTGTTGGACCTCATTGTATGGTTCCGCTGAGCAAGATTGAGCTGAATAAAGAGATCTGACACAAGAACAGTTGGAACCCAGGTCACGACCTTCCACATCAACCAGACATTCGCCCCTTACAACACATCAGAGTTCTTCCGAGAAGAGGTCCTGGTGGCGTGGAATGAACTGATGCCTCGTAAGAAAAATCTAAACATCCTGAATTGACGGGTACTGACTACTTGGATAGACGGGATCGGTTTCCAGTGGGTCAACGATACTCACAGATACCACGATTTACCAACTCCTATCATCTGGCCAAACAAGACAGTTTTCACGACTTCCATGACGCATCAACTGCATTGTTTGTTCGCCATTGTCGAGACGTACTCCGGCTTGACATCAAATACATCATTACCCGAGGACCATCACTGGCATATGATTCATTGCTTCGATTATATGCGGCAGGCGATTATGTGTTCTGCCGATATGGCGTTGGAAGGATTGGAAACAACGTTCCCGGATCACAATGGAGGCTCGGATGGTTGGGATTCGAAGCATGGTATATTTGCCCTCCTTCCCCGACGATCTGAAATGCTAACCATCGGCAGTTTGCAAGGATTACAGCCAGGTTATCAATTATTTGGAGAGTGTCAGAGCATACGATGATCAGCAGATCTACTAGTTGAGCACAGAGGACAAATGGGGATGAACTTGAATGTTTCTGACGTGCCGCCGGCCATCTTCTTAGTGTCCGGGTGGACCTCTGTCTACGAGGGAACTAGTAGCTAAAAGTACGGCAACTAAATTCCCGATGGTTTATGACTTAACGAGAAGCTATTCTGCGTGGTGGAGAAAGTGATATAAGCTGTGCGTCTAGTAATTAAGACCTGTACGGGCATGAGAGAATTAGCGCGCTTGCTGGGAATGAGAGTTTCGTGCTCGGCACAAGCATGTTCTGCACAAGTTGCCGGGAGAACCACATCATGAGAAGGCTTAGCCGCAGATATGTAGTGAACACAGTTCTCCCTGGATCAATCCTTCGAGCCAGAGAAGCTTGACGATATAATTATGGTGAACCATAACTCCGTTTTGAAGCCCAGAAGTGAGATAATGTGAGAAGCTGCCACTCTGCTTAGCTTCGAGGCTTGAAATGTACACCGCGCACGTACAATAAACAAGCAACGCCTCCTCATGAACTAAGATTGGACTATCGGCTCGATTTACTAAAGCTCTTCACGTGGCTGGAACGTGTGAAAATTGAAACAGGGAACAGCACTGAATGAGACGTCTAGCACACTTGAAGCACAAATTGTGGGACGGCTATGCCGTTCTGATTGATGTGTTACGGGCGGCATTTCGTTTCAGGCCTCATAAAGCCTGTCGGTTGCGGTGTTGTGAAGCTGTGCTATTGGTAAGCGAGGAGAATAGGGGCCAGGATAACAGCGCGTATACAAATGTAAACAAAAAGCTCAGGTATACAAGGGCGGATACTGTATAATATTGCATAGTTGAGTATTAGAAGCCAAAGAGTCTGTTAAGTACAAAATACGTCAAGGTCAGCTAGACGCAGAGTGGAACAAGAGACAAAGTGGGGAAGGAACCCGGGGAGCGAAAATAGCCGAAAACAATATTGACTTTCCGAACCTTAAGACATTGAATTCTAAGGTGACCCAAAAAGACCCGTAGTATTCAAACTCTTTCGAAAAGCTGTCGAGCAACAATCCACCTCCTCTCGTGATGAGACTTAAACGAAGCTTCACCCCAAAATGATGCCTTTTTGCCACTACATGAATCGCTTGAATAGATCATCCTCGGCTACTTCTCGTCCTAACGCCCCTGACTATCCTCGAAGTTCAGTTTCCCATGGATTGCCCATCACCATGTCCTCGCATAACAAAGGGTATGAAAACTGCAGGGCCGATGCTCAGTGTATGTGCATAAGAAGTGGTACTTCTCTGAGGTGGTGGCACATTCCGAGCTGAGTTCATCAGGCTGGCATCATCAACCCAAGAACCAATCCCCAAAGTGTCCAAATCAACGTTTATGATGACTTCGGAAGGATATGAGTAGTATATGGAACTGGCTTCTGTGGAGAATGCGTTCGAATAGGTGCTCTCGTAGTCCAAAGTCTGATAGCTTGACGTGTCATTGCTTGGGACGCATTGATCAAGCATGTCATCAACATTCCTAGAGCTGATATTGAGGAGCGGGTTCGCGTTTGCTTGAGATTTTGGACAGGATGAAGATTGATCAGCAAGCGATCTGAATGTGCTCATGGTTATCCGCGGACTGGAGATATCTTGCTGCTCCGCTGGGCTCTCTGCTTTGTCTCCTCCATCAACGACATGCATAGCCACCCCTGATGACCATGTTTGCCGTGGATTGTCCTTCAAGGACTGCAGTGGTCTCGTGCTTTTCGGAGGCGAAGCCTTGGCAGCCACGTCTGAGGCATCTCGGGTCGTTTTCAATCCATCATTGTCTCTTGATGCAGGAGACATTGGCTGGACAAATGAATGCATTGACAACATTCATATGGTAGTAGGCAGGAGTTGATCAAAAGTAGCAGATGGTGCCAACTGCTTCCTCCAGAATCGAAGGCACGCTCCCTTTATATGGTCGATGTCGCCAGATTGCCGATGGAAGACCGCCTTGTGAGCCGATGCGCGGACTAAAAAGGGTACACTGGCCGCCGGCTCATAGTTTTCGACCGCCATTGTCGAGCAATATCAAGAGTCGGAACAGTCGCGCAGCTTGCGTGGTTATGGGACTCGGCCACAGGCCGAAAGGCGGCAATGGTGGTGGTCGTCCAAATTGAGCGTAGTGCGGACATGGGTGAGAATCCCTTTCTGGGGAGACCGCCAACTTCAACCGCCCGCCTTGTGAGATGCGTAATAGTCCCCTCATAGAAAGCTAACATTTCTCACCCTGCCTCACTTCACAAGACGCTCATTAGAAATTTGTTTTTACTGGTGCTCCATAACGAACAAGTTTCTCTTCCTTCAAGATTTGATTAGTAGATCGTTGACTTCTCATCCATTGGCCCAGTCCTCAGCCGCGTGCAACTGTGAACAGTCTGAATTTAATTTCATCTGACTCGACGTTGGTCCCAGATATGGCATCATTGATCAATCTCGCAGGGATTGGTAAGTCGAATCCAGTCTTCCATCAAATTTATCGTTGACTCAATAGATATGAACGATCCGCAGAACCTAGGGCTCTACTCGCAGATTCTGACTTTCAAGAATGACACTGCCAGAGAGGATCTTGTATTTCGAGACCAAGTCAGCTCGAGTCAGAGAAGTGTTCAGACCCTTGCACATAGCTTGGGCCTCGAGTACGAATACTACCTACCTGGCAGAACCGTGAGAATCAGCAGGCCAGAGGATACCTCAGTCGAGAAGTCGCCTATCCTCGAGCCAACCGATGTCAACGGAACGCCTTTCCAACCTCCGGCGTTTTTCCGAAGCGAAGAATTTGACCTTTACGAGACCAGCATGGAGGGATTAGTCTACGATGGTTTTTTTGGGAACGAGGGAGAGTTTCCTGCCGATCATGCACAGGCGGAATGGATTGCTCCAACCGTTAGGACGCTTCCTGGCCTGTTGGGAGTTTCCACTTTTGATGCTGATATTGCTTCTCATGATTTCTTGGTAGGATCTTCGCAAGTGGCGGATAATTTGGTCTCTCGACGAGGGCTCGGAAGTTTCTCTATGCATTTCCTGCGAGAATGAAATTGGTCAGGGTCATCTGGACCATTGTATTGACAGTGAAGATATCTTGGACCCAACCACAAATTCAACCATCAATCCAAGACCTTGCCTTAACAGTTAGGAAAACTAGACTTAATGTGACTGGTCGGTAACTTGCCAGAAATGCGCCGAATTTAATATCGCCTGCGATAGAACACACTTACGGTAAGTAATTATTACTCTAGCTTTCATTTCTCTTGCGTGGCTGACTAGTAGACCATTGCCTGATGCCACAGAATCATGGCAGCTCCATAATGGTGATGTAGCAGCACAGGGTCTTCTCGAGAAAGCGCAGTCGCAGTCCCATTCAACGACTGAAAACAGCAAGACGACCATTCCACCAGCCTCTGCTGCAAGCAAGCTCAACGAGAGAAAGCGGCATCAATGTGATAAATTCCTAAAAGCATTTTTAGAAAACTTCATCTCAAGGTCCATCAAATGTGTCATCGTTTGGAGCCGAGACACAGTGGTGAATGTTCGAACACACTTGCATCGCATAATTACAGTCAGCACCACAGAATAACCAGAGGCATTGCTTCCCAATGGGCACTCCAGGGACTTTCTCGCTCAAGAATCAGCCAAGGAGTCCCTCAATCTGGCCATCAACAAAGGCTCCGCTCCCTGATTACAACATTGGCTTGTTCCAGCGACCTTTACCTAGCCAAAAGAGCTACTTCTTACAGCAAAGCCACAAGCGTCCATAGTGGTGCTAGTTCCGGATATCAAGAAATTGATTTCGATTCGAAGTCTGTGAATTCCGTTGGTAGCAACGCTTCAGCTGCTTCAGCTGCCTCAGGTCGGCGTGGCCCGTTGACCGACTGGGCTCGCGCTAAAATGAATGCTGTTAAGAAAGTCGGGGCATGTTGGAAATGCAAATTTACCAGGAAAACTGTGAGTCTTGAATAGTCTCCACTAAGACTTATGCTAATGAAAAGGTAGTGCGATTCTCTAACTCCTTGCGCCCGTTGTGCTAAGCCTGATAAGTCCCTGTGGTCAGCTGTCGGCTGTGGTCGAGAAGCTTTCGGGGACATTGATGTCACTCTGTGCCCGAGCAGTAAACCAATTGGAGTATCCTACGAGAAGTACTTTGTCAGACTGCCTACAGGCAACTTGTTTGACCTTCTTGAAGTCGAGGCCAAGATCGAATCGCTCAAAATCCCGAGCCACGCTGATGATTGGTTTGACCAAGACATCGACCTTTCCCTCACAGACAACCAGGACAATTCGTTCGTTCGTGCCGCCGCAGCACGTCAAATGTACTTGCAGGGAATCTCCTCTGCTTGCAAAGCAATTGACTACCAGCCCATATCAAGTGAATTAATTCCTGTGAGAGAAGGCGTGCTGGCAGTGGTGTGGGAGCTTTTACATTGTGAACTCAACTACAACGCTCTGGACAACGACATTGAAGGTGATCGTGGGGATTCACCTCAGCTTGCATATCTGCTATCCTCAGCTGCAGTTTGTCAAGCGAGGAATGACAAGGTAAGAGTCGACTTCAGTTCTTAGTTCAAGCACCGTGATGATCTCTGACACATGTTCCACAGGACCAATTGATAGCACAATCGTTGATATGCTTGCGCAGCTGCGCCCAGGCACTACGAGTAAAGAAGGAGGGTCTTCTCCTTCTCGAATCTCGATGGCACCAATTCTGTGCTTCTCCGGCGCGGTGCAAAATCGACTGTCTATTCTCAATTAATATGCATTTACAGCTTTACCTGCAAGAACTGAATCGTGTCTTCTTCAAGAAAGAGAATATGCGCAAGCCACAGCTGTGGTGGCTATCGGCAATTTATAGTTTCTGTATCCAAAGCATGGTCCGCAGAGCACTACTGAACCTCAGAGGTGACTTGGATGACTTGGTAGACTCGCTTGACTGGACGCAAAAATTTGGAGCAAGATCGTATCTCCATCAGCCACTAGGACTTTGCCATTACGACAAATTTTGATCCTTTGAAGCTGAGAACCGAATTTGACCACCCAATACTACTGGATGGCCAATTGACGAAGGAAGACATCTCGGTAGTCAGGCAAGCTGTTGAACATACAAGATGGGAAGAGAATGGAATCACATCAACAGCAATCTATCTAAGAAGGCTCTTCGAAACCGACGATCACCAGGCTATTTTTTCCCCCGGACTTCCACGCGAAGGAGCGCAATACCCCGCGAATAGGCTCCCTTTTATAACTGACCCTTATATTGATTGTCCCCACCCAAATTGTGAGAGAGTCTCGGGAAAGGGTTTCTCCTGCGAAGAGAATCTGAACGAGCATTTGCGCCGTGTACATACGAACGAGAGCCACAATGGTTTCAGAGTAGAGGACAAAGCTTTGCGGCAGCACAAGAATGCGCGTCAGGCCTCTAAATGCCCAGCTCCGGCATTTGGTAAAAGATTCTCGAAAGGAGAGGTCGTGGACCATCTGTAGGTAACTTTGTGGGCGCTGAAGTCTGCTGGCTAACTGGCCGATCAGGTATAGCCATCTCAGCTTTCCCTACGACAATAGCGAAGAACGACAAGAGTACAGACGTGAGTATGCGCGCCTTAGCCAGGCCTCGAATCGACAGGGACAATCTCGCTCGTGACTTGGAAAGGCATGGCTGCGGTTTTTTGACCCTGTATCAGCACTGTATCAGCACTACACCCAGCTAGAGTATCGTTGGTCAGACGTCGACAAGTCAATACTGTTCTTGCAACCTAATTCGTGAGAATTCTCGAGACTTCAAAGACTCGAACCTGGATTTGCATTCACTTGAAAAAGATCGTTCACTCAGAACCACAAGATCTTTAACCTTAAAACCAAGTCCGCGCGAGCTAGAAACGCCTCGGAGTCTAACACACACTTCGCGTTCCTGAACATGGATGACTTTGGCTTTCAATGTTCAAGTGTCAACACGGATGGGATTGTAAAGCGGGATATAATTTGTGCGTTAGGCAGGGTACTACGTCCAGCTTCCACGACCTGATTCCGGTCTGCCCAGCCCCTTGGGCTAAATTCCGAAAGCCATTCCCGGCCCGGTTTCCATCAATCCCTCTTCCAGCAAGTAATGACAGCTTCACAAAGCCGCAGTACCTGCTTGTACGACTTGGCACATGTGAATAGAAAGTAGGAATAGCTCTCATCATATCGACGAACATCATATCGACGAACATCATATCTACGACAACCAAGGCGATGTCATTCCCGGACCGCTCAAGTAGACATTGATCTGCATCGCTTGGAGCTCTCCGTTGTAGAACTGAAGCAGCTCAAGGGTGTCGCCGGTAGCACCAGTAGGCTCCAGCATAGGAACCTCGCCCGATTCAATCATCTCAGCCATCCAAGCCAGCTGGGCTTCCTGAGCCGTGACCATGTGGTCCGGGATGAAGGCGGATTCAGTGATGTTCGCGTATGGGAAGACTTTACCAGGGACGATGCCACTGGTGATCACAAAGCCGAGCTCCTCATCGATGACCAGATTCGTTCTTGCGTTGGCGTCAGTGGGGTGCTCGGTAGGCCAGGCACACCCGAGAGGTTCAGAGGAGGCATTTCCATAGTTTCCGGTGTCGATGACCTTCCATCCTAATTCTGTGAACTGGCAATCATCAGCGATGGCGACTGAGGTATTGCTAGCCGGGTTGCTGGATTCGGCGAAGAGGGCGGCGCTGATAGCTTCCAGATCTGCTCGGCTTTGCTTCGTACGATTAGCCGGCGGGCCCATCAAGACCTTAGAGTTCGCTGCAAGTTCCTGGGATGAGAATGAGAAGCCGTGGTCGCCTCGAAAGCGATTGATGAAGAGTTCCAACTCGGTTATATTTTGGCCAACGACCTTGACTCGGCCTCGAAGGATGTTTTGAACACTGTCGTCACCTTCGCTGATGTTCAAAGCGAAGTACGCCGTGCCGTTGGTGGTATCAATTGCCAGTAAGCTGGGCGGGCCGGCCCTAGTTATGGTACGCCACGAAGTCATCATGCCGAGAGCCGCTGGGTGAGAGTTCTCGGTAGCCCTATAGACCTTTGCTAGCGGCAGGGCGTCTGGATTATGTGCCACCATGGAATCCAAGATCTTGGTGACCATGTTCGTCATGCACTGCCGGGAGCTGGAGCAGTTGCTGTTGGACGTGTTGTTAGTAGACCCGCCGTTTGAAGTGTCTAAGTCGGACCTGCAATGATTTGACTTGGCGGGCAGGGCGGACACTGCCACTGCAAGCACTATCGTTACTGTTAGACTTAGACGCATGTTGTTCTTATAGGAGTTGACAGCAGCTAGAACTTAGGTGGGGAAAACAAAGATGACTTCGAAGTCGAGCTGGGACTTCGTAGGCTGAAATGAAGGAAGTACTTATACTAAACAGCTGAGTGTGAAATGAGCTTGACGAGTTCACACGAGGAGACCATCATAGTACCAATCTCAGGAGCCCCTCCTCTTCTGTCAACAAACAGAATGCGGGGTCCCCAGGTTGTGCTGCAGCTTCTCCTCGTTCTAATACCCAGCCCGCACACGAATTCGTCATCCTCCACTATCCGACCCGCTACATAGAGCAACTATTCAATAAGAGGAACCTAAGATTTACAGGTTGAACTGCCGAGAACGAGAAAGAATCATTCCGAGATTGTATTAACAATAACAAAGAACTTGCGAACAGCCAATCAAAGTAGGAAACCGGGCTGCAGCGCTAGCAGAATACCCCCACCAATCCCCACATCCCGAAGTAGGGGATCTGGTGGTCCTCTCGCTTCGCAAAAGCATTGTTTACTGCAAATTAGGTGATGCCAGAACTCAGCATTTCTTCTTCTCGGGGGTTTTATACTACGACCTATGATTCCGTACCTCTCGAAAAGAGCTTGCGAAGGATACTAAGTCTTGAAGGCAGGACTCTCGATTAAGTTTCAAATTCTAGGCTTGCCATTTGCAAAATTGAACACTATTTAGTGAGTGTCCGATCAAATATCGGCTTTGTATACAAGTATGTTGCGAGTTTGCAAGCCCAGGTTAGTCTCTTTTTCATTGCTGCCGAGCCCGGGATTTTTGTGAGGGCAGGTATCAGTCAGATACTTTGGGTGAACTGAAGCCGGCTTTCTCGAACTGGTTGAGACGTCACGACAAATTGTAACTGCTAAGCGACACAGTGACCGAGATCAGTTACCAATTCGATATGTACACATTCGGGAAGTGGAGGACACAAGACAGCTAATTCCGGACCGGTCCTGGAATCCTCGGATTGTATACGAGGTGCGTACATTACCACTAACCTACCTTCATCCAGACCCGGACTGAAGATGCTTCCAGGGCGCCGTTGCTTCCTTGGGCACTGAGGGGATGAATTAATGGTGTATGTCTTGCCAATTCCTGCTGTATTGTGACACTACGGCGCGAAAAACACATATCCTATGGGCCGCACCTCCAGTTGTGAGCATCCCCCGGTAATGCCAGCGTGGAAAGACATGATCCTCCACATTGAAGAGCGTGGTTCGAATACCATGGGTATAAAGGTCCTTGAAAGACAGGGCATCCGAGAACTGATCGTCGAAATGCGAGTCGGGGTTTCGGCGCTCATCTTCCTTTGTAAAGAGGGAGACATTCTTGCCATTTGTTTTGCCCACTTCTGTGAACAGAAACCAGTGCAAGCGGTCTTCGGGGGCAGTGAGAGCAATGTAATTGCAATCCTTGAAGCATTGATCTGTATTGGTTCAGTTGGCACATTCTCAAGTCTCCTTAAAATGCCGAAAATACTAACTCCTGCCTAGCACCCTCAAAGCAGGTCCCGCATCAATGGTCCATACATATGCGAAGCCATGTAAACAGACAAGCCAATCAGCTACTAAGAGAAGTGGGCTGTAATCCCATTCATCAATGAGTAAAGGTCTTGGTGAGGCAAAATGCAACAGAGGCTCTAGAGTAAAAACGTCCAGGCGAGGACTGCAAGAGAGAAGTGTGTAGATGTCTAGCAGATCTATCGAATCTACATGGTCCCAACGCCATACACCACCCATGATAATAGTGATGATGAGTTTCTACATCCCAACCGGGTCCAATTCACTCAACGCCACGAATGCACGCTTTCTTCCATATACAACCTTATACTTTCACCCATTTCTACACAACCTTATGCTTCAACTTTTCCATCGCCGGCGCCATAACAGGTACCACGCCATCCTCCCCCCTTCCCTCCTTTAACCTCCTAACCCTCTCCCTCTCACTCCTCTCCCGCCTCCCGGCCTCAAGTTCCCTATTAACCAGCGCCCTATCCAAATCCTCATCTCTCCAGCTCCTTCCTCTCCGTCCGCCCTCACCCCACATACTCACCCTCTGCACTTTGCGTAGTTTAGTGAGTCCGTAAGCACAGACGATACCAGCGAAGACCATACTCCAGCCTGTGACGCCCCAGAAGCCGATGTCTGATTCTTCGATGAAGTTCTTCAGATTCATGCCGTAGAGTGCGGCGATGAAGGCGCCGGAGCCGATGCCGAGAGTGCCGATGGAGAATTTGAGGTCCAACAGCATGAGGGAGTTGCGATTGGCGTCGAGGATGGCTTTTACGCTGGTAGAGGGTTAGTAAGGACCTCAACTTGTATTTGTTGCAGAGTAATTTCATAACGTGAGATTGAGTGATGTGAGGGAGGACGTATGAAGGTAAAGAAAGCAAGAACGAACATCTCCTCCGTGTTCCTGATATTGGACACCAGATTCCCAGACTCTTGCACGATCTCATCACACAGCTTATGGTAAGACTCAAGCAGCATCTCAACTTCCGTATGATCATCCTCTCCGCGGACTAAATCGTGACTCTTTTCAGTGAGGTACATAGCCGCGAGATCATCATCGGCTTCTAGCACTTCATCGATAGCATCTCTTACTAGTTTAGCTTTCTGCTCGAAAGTTCCCAGTTTCTTGGAGTAGATAAGCAGGACTCGCAGCTTGTCCCTGTCGATGTCCTCTTCCAGCTGCCTTAAGACCCTCACAACTGGCTTTCTCACACCCTCAAACTCTTTCTCCAAGCTGGTTATAGCTGATATGAGAACTGCTTCTAGGGCACGGAATTCATAGGGTAGGCCGCCTGCTAGAGGCGAGGCCTGTTTCTGGCGAAGCTTATCTTCAAGATCGTAGATGAAGGCGCTCTGGTTATAGGAGTCCGTTGTACCATACGCGTCGAAGACGAGCACACGGTTGGCTTTGATTAGGACGCGGAGGTGGAGGAGATTTATTAGGATGGCGGAGGGTCGGACGAGGATATGGGGGAGGAGACTGCTGTCGATCTTTCTGAGATCGCGAGGGAGGAGTCCATACTAAATTCGATCCAGTATTAGCAAAGGTTCTAGCATGGTGTGTCAAATTATAGACGAATCGTACCTTTGCAATCAACTCGCTCTTCTTGAACTCCCCACTCGCCAGCACAACATTCCCATTCTCATCAAATTCCGTACAACGAAGCTTCGGCTGCGCTGCCGCCTTCGCAGATATATGTCGTCCCAAACTGAACATCGAGTTATCACTATCCTCCTCTGAGCTATGTAGTGTAGCTGGCAGATCGTCTGGCCGTAAAGGTCGCCCCCCACGCAGTGATGTCGCTCCCCAGAGCTTCTGATGCCACTTCTTCGAGCCCGAATGGGCATTCCTTTGTGCTACCAGCGAGCCGCCATACGCTAGGCTCCTATTGCGAGGTGTTTCATTTGGATCGCGAAATGGTGCTTTCAGCGCGGCAGCTGATCTCGGCCATAGAAAATCCAAGTTCAGAAATGAAGCTTCGACAGTGGCGCGTCGTGGCGAGGAGGTTGACAATCGTCTTGCACTGGAAGGAGATTTCACACTGCTACATGTCCGCAACGGCAGTGCTCGAGCTCGAGGAGCTGCATGGTCGAACGAGAAGCCTGGTCGAGGATTGGGGCTGAAGAAGCAGATGCTCTCTGATTGCGACTTGAGAAATTTCAGGAGCGTTGATGAAGGGGCGGGTGCGTGCAGAGACCGCATAGCCGCTATTCAATGAATCGATTGTATCAGGATGAGGTGTATACCTTCATCTGCTATCAGGAGTGGAATCCTAGAATTGAGATATTTTGAAGCTTGGAAATTCGGGGTTCTAATGCTTGGCATACGCAGGTCACATGATGGCTATGGAATTTCCTGGCATATTTTATTTTTGGCACAAACGAAATAATTTATTGGAGGAAGGTGATTTTGACTATCTATGAAGGTGGTATCAAGTTGACAGTCCTTGATAATCTAGGACTCACGTAAAATCCGGTAAATGGCGGGCTATCAAGCGGCCTCGAGTGAGCATATCAACCATCATATTCGAATAACAAGGAAAACATAGAATACAACCTGGACCGCTGGATAGTATCTGAACAACATATTCGCAACACCCCAATGAAGTGTGCAGCGTACAATATGACTGTATCGTGGAAACGAAATCTAATAGTTCCCTCCCGGTCTCCTTGTTTAGCACTACCGATGATACGATTGCTGCTTTTGTAGCACTCTCTCAAAGTAATAAGGTAGAAGCCCAATCGTTAGATGGACCCTTGAAAGTTCAATCTCTTGATCATCCACATGGTTTAAAAAGATAAGGCTTGAATCACAGAAACAGCAATGTCCTCAGAACCCGCCACACAACTAAACTCGGGAAGACACCATATAGAATCATTTCACGAACGTCACAACACATCAGAATAAGTTGATGCAAAACAGAGTTTCCTCATATCGTCATCATTGCTCTATTATCAGAGGGTACAAGCAAGCAATCGCTGAGTGGCAGTCTCATGCCGGGTATTGAAAGAAAACAAAAGGGGTCGTGTCGTGCCATAATTCCATCCTTCCCTCCATTCCCATTCCATCCTATCGTACAAACTCCCATCCTCCGTCACTGGCATCTTTCCAAATCATTTCCGCTCCGCTTAGACGAACCAAATCGAGTTGGGAGGGGTGATATTATTCGACTGATTTGTGGTGGGGAGGCGTGCTGGCTTGGTTTGGTGCCGAGTGGGATGGGAGTGCTCAGACATGGCTCGTTGTGTGGCCTCCTCTTCTTCTACCTCCTCCACGTCCGCAAGTCAAACAGCTGACGATGATACCGAAGAAGGAGGCGATGGCGTTGATGATGGCCTTGAGCATACCGGCGATGCCGTTAACTACTGCCATGATGCAGGCTCCGATCGTCTGGAACAAGGACTTGATCTGTTGTTTACATTAGCGACTGCTTCGATGTAGAGGTGGCAAGGCTGAGCTCAGGTGAGTGACTTACGCATGATACGACGGCACCCATTTGGAAGATGTTGCGCTGTGCGGCTTTGTGATGATTGTGTGTATGAAGTTGTGGTGGTTGAGAGCTTCAAGATTCGTTGTCTTGAAGTTGAGATGAGTTTGGTTGTTTGTTTGTTTGTGTGGTGGGATGGAGAAGAAAAGTGTGCGTAGAAAGGAAGGGAAGCTCGAAATATATACGCTCGCTCACCCTCTGCCTGGCCAGCCAGTCAGCCAGCCTTGTTCATGGCACTCACCTTACCGTGTCGCCTCGAGAGGGCGCGTCATAGGTAATTCCGGCAGCCAAACGCAAACAAGTGATCTGATCCTGCCCTGCTCTCTCGTGTCTTATCAAAATTCAAAGTTTCAAGCAGGGATCACGAGCCGTAAACTGTGACGTCGTTGAGAATTTCCCTTGTCAGCCCACCGCATTTTGCAATTCCCACTGCCGCCCTTGTCTCTCGAACTGAAACTACGTCTGGCAGGGTGGCCGGAGAAAGATCTCATTGGTACGCTCACAATTAAAGTAAAAGTCAAAATCAAGGAAGGCAGAGTTTGATATCCGGGGAAGGAAATGATCGCTGGGATGCAACCTACGCCACACTTCAGGTGTGGCTGGTGAGGTCAGAGACCCACATCCCGCACCACGAGTTGTACCCGTTTTGACAGCAGTCCGTCGATGAGCTACGGAATACGGCAACATTAAGAATCTCGATCGATGACTAGCTGACTCGTGGTTCGTCAAATCCTTTGTTTATCGTTGGACTTGACTCGGTGGAGACTACACGTTCAAGTCATGATCTTCTCCCAAGAAAATCTCGTTGCAAAAAGGTCGATGAAAATTGTGATGACGTCGGTGGTGAGCTGGGCTGGTGACACACATACTTCCTGGAAAGGGAAATGAAGGTACTTTCCCTACCAAGGTAAATATTCCGATATGGATACCAAGACAAGTCCAAGAGCCTCTGGAGACTCGCAACGTCTTGGACTCTAATATAAACTCAGCCTCCAGACGCCGGAGCAGAGTGATTGGTTTGTGCGAAACCCATAATCGAGTTTGAGGGAAAGCCAAAGGTTGTATCGAGGCCACCCTTGCAGCTTTTAGAGCCCGAAGCTTGATCTTGAGAAAAACTCAAATCTTGGACGTGGCCAGGCCCGTTCGTGTTCCGTCGACGAGGGTTAGAAGGTCAAATGAGACCGAAGCAAATCTCCGCGTTCACCAGTTTCAACCTTGAATGCGGAGATGAACTCAATCGTATGTTATGCCCAGGGATCTCGGTATCCGATCTATACCTGAGGCTCATTGCGCGCCTGGTATTTCCAAATCTTTAGAAGATTTGCATCAAGAGCAACCGAAAAGTGAGAAACCGCGTGAGTGCAACCTCATTCATAGCTGGCAAAATTGTTAAGCAGTCACCAAGCTTCTTTCGGCAAGACTCTCATAACCACCCTGGCCCAGCTTTGGCACAACACTTCCATCCAACCTCTTCACTTTGACTTGCACTGTCTCCAACCCATCTGCACCGAACTGCCCAGGCTGAATCCGTCGAACCGTGAATTTCAGCTCTTCCATTCTGGACTCTGTCTTGTCTCAGAAGAAATTGCAGAAGATAGTCTCGACGAGCTTTTCAAGCGTGTTCACATTCAAGCCTAGTTGAAAGCCAGCTGGCGCGGGGAGATTCAGGGAGAAGTGGAGAGTGCGTAGGTTGGGAAATGCGCCCATTCTGAAAAATGAGGTATTGAGCTGGGTAAAGGGTCAGAGAAAGATCTCAGTGTGAAATTTGACTCGGTACGAACTCGTATGGAGTGGTCATATATTTCCTGCTCATGAGATTGCTCAGCATCAGCATTCATCGGGTGCTTTACAAGTCCTCGCAAGCTCTTCCCAAGTCCTGCAAAGGGAGATCTTGCACTTGTATGAGATAGCTCTCCGACTGGCACCATACCACTCTGATCCTCTGGCACATCCATTGACAGTCTTCGCAAAGTTGCAGCATGTCGTTGGATGATGGGCCAGAATCTTGGAAAGTACTGCATCGATTGATTGGACATATGCAATTCTTCCAAATTGGCAAGGGACTCCATGGATTCCACAGTCATGCTTTGCACATAACTTGGATTCTGGTGCGAAACATTGAAGTTGAGGATCGTGAAGTCGAGAAATTTCAGATTCGGGATATGACCAGCAAGCTCGGCGAAGAATATATGAGAAGCTGTTTGACCAAGATCGACCACCTTCATCTTAGTCCAGTCTATGCATTCATTCAGGGCGATGCAGTGGTCTCGCGTCAAGTGATAGACCTGATTCCAGTATCTGTTCCCAGGAGGCATGAATACCAGCTTTTCGAGAGATGGAAATTTGTCCCCGGATTTCAAGCACATGTTCAAGGAACCCACACCATCTGTCCTAAATCCGGTATAGAGATGCTGGTAGTCTTGCACTTTGTAGCGTGAGTCCGAGGCTGCAGCCGAGCCTCAAGATTCGGAAATTCTTGCTAAGTAGCAGGATGCGGGTAAGTACTGGAAACTCTGAACGGTTAGTCGCGGGTGATTCGCAAAGCACTGTGTATTCCAGGGAGTATAGCTGAGGGGAAGCAAGCAGGTCAACATCCATCGACATGTCGAATGATCCCACAACTTCCCGCCCTCTGGACACGTTGGAAACACGAAGTCGAGCATTCGGAAATCGCAAGTAAAAGAGTCGCAGAACAGTCTTTGGAATATGAGCTGTAGATCTCCAGCTGGGTTCTCTTCAGCTTTTGCAATATGCCAATATATCACAACGCAAGAACGAATGCTCACCTGAAACTTTCAAGTCCCTCGAGGGAATCAAGGATCTTGCATAATATTTCTTCTCCTTGCTTCAACGTCCAACCATTGATCACGAGCTCTTTGATCTGGCGGGAGAAGGTATCTCGCGGGTCCAGAATGCGCCCGATAAGCTGTTCGGTTGTGGCTCCAGCTGCAGAGGTGGACTCTGAAGTCTCTTGGGAACTGAACAGCACGATCAAAGACGATGCCAGTTATCCTCCATACTTGTCAAGTCGATGTCTGGGCATAGTCAACCAGTGCTGATAGACGTAGAGCTCTTACTTTGCCGAGGGTCGATATAGGCTGAAAAGGTTGGCAGCTGTGGGTGGCTTGTTGGTTACCAAATATTGAAGGAAGCCGCTTATTACAATCATTGGCTCGACTTTCCATCGAACTCTGATGCTCCAGTATTATAAACCCACTATACAGCATTTTAAACTCTTGAATCTCCCAAATTCTTCATGGCCCCGCATTCAGAGATGGATGTGCAATACCGAACAAGATCTGAGACTTCCCAAAATACGTGAGCTCAGAAACTTCCGTCTTCTTAGCGAAGACTCCCTCTCTCCTCGCCGCATTCTCAATCTTCAGACTGAGCTTAACAACAACCTCCTGCATTTCCTCGCTCTCTATATCCCCCACAACCGTAAGCCTCCTCACGTATTTCAACTTCGACAACGGGTGTATCTCCGGTCGAAAACTTATATCGTACGCAATATTGGCATCTCTTTCCTGCACCGAAGGCAAGTATATAGGACCTGGACCAGGCCTCACCAATTGACTGGTATAATCGAGATGTAGAGTGTGCAATCTAGAGTCTGGTGGGAACTTATTGAATATGCTCCGCAGAAGATATATCTCGAAATACTCGAACGTGATGGATAGAGCACCAATATGTTTTATATGATGGCTGATGCCGTCTAGGAAGCGGTTGCAGGACATGGGTGTTTTGAAGGAGAATCGAGCGTGTTGGTAGAACAGATGCCTGGTTTCGGAGTAGAAGAGTTGATTGGTGAGGGAAAGACCTTCACCGCAGCGACAACCCGGACCTTTGTAATCTGAGTAAGGAAAACGGCTTACGAGGACGTCTGAGCGGCGGGTGAAGATGTAGCTGTAGATGTGCTGTCGGAGTTCATATGGGAGGGTTTGGAAGGAGAGGGGTTCGACTTGAGGGAAGACGAGATTCGTAGGAGGACTCTGAGCCAGAGTGCTTTCGCTCATATCCGCAATCATCATTGCAGGATCTTGCATGGTGAAAACAAGTCTGCCATCGAGATTCATTTCCTTTACTCTTGATGGAAGGTTGTAAACTTAGAGTTCGAGGGGAGAAGGCTGAGAGCTCCACCTCTGCTTGACCCCTGTCTAGCGCGGGGCTAGCCACAAGGCTGACAATAATTTCTCGAAAACTACTCTTCCCTTCTGCAGACTGCATCACAAACCACACGCTAGCTCGACCGACTTATGGATCTCACGCCCATCAAGATACCCGGCAAAAGAAAACGTTTAAACACCAAAATCGCAGTAGAAGCCCGAAAACTCCTTGTAATTGCTCCTCCCCACCATAAAATTTCCACCACTGCGGGCAAAATATACTAACAAATCTCTTACAGAACCGCAAACCAGGCCGTCCCCTCAAACCTCCTCAAAATGCCCTTTCAAACGACCTACAGACTACGGCTCAGCCAGTCAAGGCCCCCAAAATTCGAACCCTCAAGACCTTGAAATCCAGACGCAAAATGTCACTTCTCGAAAAACTCCCTACCGAACTCCTCGAACGCGTTTTCCAATTCTGTCTCAATCTCGATTTACCTAGTGCCAGCCCTGTGATTGCGGGGAAGCTGAGTAGTGTGACGGTATTTAATTGGACAGCAATGAGAATTTTTGGAGCGAGTTGGGACAGGGAATATGCGAGAGAGAGGGTGGTAGGTGACAAAGCTTCTGAGAGTGGTGATTATTTGAGGGGCGAGGAGGGAAGTAACGGGGAATGGGGAGAGGAAGATGGAGAGTTACAGAGTAGGGTCTTGAGGTGTCGGTGGGCGAGCTTGGAGGTATTGTTGAGGGCGAAGGAGGCTTGGATACAGAGGTATGCGGCTGATAGACCGTTTGTACCGATGTGTAAGTTCATTCCTCCTCGAAGTCCCATTTCAAACCAGAAATTCAGACACAAGTACTAACACTACCATCTATAGATTTCATCAAGGCCATGAACCCACCAAATGCTCTCGCACATCCCCGAGACCTCCCCTCGGAACCCCTCATTTCACAACATACCACACCACCGCCCGAACAACCACTACCACCATCATCAGAACCACCATCACCTCCATCACTCTGCCTCACACCCCGCGAATACCACGACCTAGACTACACCTCCTTCCTCCAATTCCTCTCCACCCCCGACGGTCCCTCTCCGTACCCCTACATCTCCTGGTCCTCATCTCCATCCTCACCCTATTCCACCCTCTCTCCCGAAACCGAACTCCCCCACTCCCTCCTCACACCACCCTTCACCCCTCAAAACCTCCAACACCTCTTCCACCTCCTCAAATCCGGCGCCCGAATATCCTGGTTAACGAGCACAAGCGGCGAAGTAGCATTCTCAGGCTTGAAAGATGCGATTCGGGAGTGCAATGTAGAGGCTGTGCATTTACTGGTTTGGAGTGGGTTGCTGGAGAGGCTGGATGTTGAGGTGCTGGTTTGGGGGTTGAGGAATGTTGGCTCTGGACTTGAGAGCGTCGATGGTCGTGGGAAGGAGAATGGGGTGGTAGTGAGTCTGGAGGATAAAGTGAGGACGATTAATCAGATTTTGAGGCTGGGGTTTACGGCTATGGATAGTAGGGAGAGGGGGAGGGCGGAGGCGGAGTTTTTGGACATGAGGGACGAAGCTTTGATGAGAGATGATGAGGAGGGTTTAGAATTCGTGAGGAGGGTTGTGGGTAGTGAGACTTTGAGGGGAGTTGTGGATGTTAGGGTTTAGAGTGGGAAGTTGCATACATAGAAATTATAAACTTAGATAGATGCCATGGTACGAAATGCCACTAACCGATTTCCAAGGGTGCTTCCCTCTCTTACAAGATTGATTTCTCGTGAAGTGCTAAGTCTATTTGCACATTAAAGTGTCTATTCTCGGCAAATCTCTCCAGACACTCAGTTGGTTAAAGCAGGATGTGTAAACAAACAGGAGCACATTAAGCGAGCCTTCAACGTCGATTGACCCAGTCTCCTAGCATTGAATTGCTTTTCGAACATCGGCTGGGCTATTGATATCGGCGAGAACTGGAAGCCAGGGACATTACATTCACGAAAGGCTTTCACATCTATTGCAGGAAAGTGTTGTCTTTATATTTTCTATAATCACTATGAGAAGACGGAAGGCATCTAATCTCTGTCATACTGTCATGTAGTACATTTCCAAGCATCCGGGCCCAGCTCAGAGCTCAACACTCTCTATCTAGCCTTTCTACTCATCACCCAACACACTCTTATTAAAGAACCTATGTATCGCCCTCCCCGCCTCTCTCCCCACAGCCGGCTCCAGCTCGTTCACGCTCGCATTAGCAACCTCCCTCAAACTGCCCATCTCCACCACCAAATTCTTGATATTCTTACCCGTCACCCCAGGCACAATGCGCAACATATCCTGCGGTTCTCTATTGAAACTCTGGTCTTCGGCCTTCTGGCCGCCTTCGAGCCCGATGCGTACTGCAGCGATGGGATCCGGTTCCGGCTCTTGTGTTTTCAGAGATTCGAAGATCTCAGCTGTTTGGTAGGGGGAGGAGGACCAGATGATGCGGAGGCGGGGGAACGCGAGGGTGAGGAGGACGAGTTTGGATTGAAGGTCTGAGGTTGCGTTGGAGGCTGAGACAGAGTTGAGGGTACCTGAAAGGTCGGCGAAGGGTTCGAGGGTGAAGGATTTGTTTTGGTCGAATTCGATGAGGAGCATGGGGCATTTGTAGTGCAGTTGCATGGTTTCGGCTTGGGTGTAGAGTCGGCCGTCTTTGAAGGAGGAGATGAGATCCTTGATGGATTTTCGCTCGATGCAGATGCTGGGTGAGAGGATATAGTCGCCAACTGTTAACATGCAGGGGACGATTACCATGGATCGGCCGTGAAGGAGAGAGGGGAGTGAGGAGCGGAATTCGCGGACATCGACGACGACTCGAGGCGGTTGCGCTGTAGCGGCCAATCGACCACCGCCTGCTATTCGAGTGTTGATCGTGCGGAGGAAGGCATCCTCGGGATCTTCGATGCCATGGGCATCCAGGGTCATGACGACAGACATGCTAGACTTCTCTTTAATGAGTCTGGTGAAAGCGTCTTTCTCTCGTCGTACGGAAGAAAGATATCGTTGCTCTTCTACCGAGCCACCATAATAAAGGAAGTAGACCCTAACGTTGCGGTCGTTGTGTGACGAGCGATAGACTTCAACCCGACGAACGAACGAAGTATCTGGTTCGTACATGATTATGTATCGAGGTTTGACCTCTTCAAGCACATGTTCGTCCATATCTCCATCGTAGGCATGAATTACAACAAGGTCTTGGGTATCGTAGAGTTGATAGAAGTCCTCCATATCATCCAATGGATCGGCAATGATGTCTTCTTTCTGAGCAGCCTCCGTTTCTGTCGGCTGAATCTCTGTCATCAAAGTAGCGACTTCGAGTGGTTTGTCCTCGGATGCTATAATACTGCCATTTGCAGCTCGTGTAGGACCGATTCCAGCATTGCCACCTCCTCGTACGCGACGTCGCTTGTTTGGCGGCTGCTTTCCTCGATAGCTGCCACTTGAGCTTTTGGTTTCGGTTGTACCGTTCAGAGAATTCTGATTCTCCTTGAACAGTTCGGCGCTGACTTTTGCAAATTCTTTCTTCCACTTAAAGTAATTGCGCAACTTCCGCCTCATCATGACCGTAGCGGATGGCTCATGCTTGGCTTCTTCATCGCCATCTTTTTCAGTGGCTTCTGTTCGGACGTGCATATTCTGGAGATAGTCTCGTAGCTGACGACACTGATTTGTATCGCTACACATGATCAATATCGATCCATTCGAATCGTCTCTGACGGTAGGATTGAAATATAGGTCCCGGTCGATCTCTTCCAATACTTCGGCCAGAACAGCCCACTTAGGTTGCTCTTCCAGAACAGGTCGGAGTGAATCCAGACTTTCTGTAGCTCCCTGTGCTGCCTTACCAGTGTACACTCTTCTTTTGGCCGTGTCAAATATGGTATGGGCTGCATCGAGAAATAGCCATGGAGATTGGTTTTGTCTTGTAGATCCTGGCGGTGGAGAGTGAGCTGCCAGAATAGTGTCCAGGTGGCGGTTGAAGGAGACAGCATCATACGTGAGAAGACTATGAAGCATTCCTCTCAGCACTCCTAGGTCATTGACAATTTGTTTCGTCTTCCAGCTGACACGATGCCAGACTGGATCTAGTTGTCTCCTGACAACCATGTCGAATTGCTTATGGAGGGCGCTGTCAAGATTCCAATCTTCCATCTCCAGACCTGAGTTGCTCTTTTTGAGATCTGAAATGCTCACTTCGACACACTCCATGATAGCATTTTGGATGTCGCGCATAGATTCAGACATTGGCACTTCCAATTCAATGACCTCGGCCTTCTTCTTGCCTTCCAATGCCTGGCCCACAGTGACTTGGAATCGTGGCCATAGTGACACATTTCGAAGAAACAGATTCCGCATCATTGTAGAAAGTGGTGAGAACCCAGTGGCGAATGGCTCAGGATTATCTGAAAAGGCTTTGAGGAAACCGACTTTGTTCCGCTGCCTATATATTCGCAATATAAATGCCTCCAAAGATGTAGCCACAATCCTGTCTGCATGGAGCACCACAAGTCCTGTAATGGTTTCCGGATTTAATAAGCTTGTAAGGAGGTCAACGACGAGGATTCGTGAAGTGACACTGAAAATGCCGCCCTGGCTGTACATCTTCTCTCTTGTTCCTACGCTCATAACATCTGTATTGACCACGCTGAGCCCTCTGGCCCTAGGAGCCATACTGATGGCAGCATGTTCCGCAAGAGCTTCTCCGATCCATCCATTCTCTCTGTCCTCGGCCCCAACCAGCAATATCAGGTTATTTCCCGCGGCATCGTAGGAATGGAGGAGGTTCGTAACTAGACGCAGCAGACCAAGGCCGCGGGCAATGACAACAAGCTCGTCCTTTTGTCGAAGCTCCTGGAATATCTCTTGCTGGTATTTCTGCACATGTTAGCGGAGTCAGGTTGTTCCTGGAGGGTCCTACTAGTGGCAGCGAGAGCTTCACTGGCTGCTGTTGATCACCGTTCCCGGAAGACATCTGCAGGTGTGGCGGTCATGATCGACCAGACCCCTCCATGAGCAGAAGTTCTGGTTTGCAGTGGTAAGGTACAGTAATCAGTAAGAAGGCTTGGAGACTTGGGAGTGGAACGGACGGAGAAATCGACGGATTCGATCTCGATTCCTGTAAGTGGGAAAACGGGAAGACGCGTCAGGGAAGTACGATGTCACTAGGTAGATTACGCTATTGCCTGCGCGGGCGGTTGAATTGATTGGCATTGATTCTCGCGTGCTTCCCCTCCAAGTCCCCAGACTCTCGACGTCATGGTCTTAGCATGGAGGGGCAATTGCTCTCATAAAAGGCTGGCCATCTGGTAGGTACCTTTCAAATAGTTGAAGCAAACCATATCAAATACTTTGCTTGCACTTCAAACTACAGATTCGTTGAAAAATTTAAATTACTTTCTCCAATATCAACCAAGATGCCTGCCGGACCAGACGAGACCGATAACCATGCCCCTGGCGCTGCCACTGAGCACACAGCAAAGCATGCCTCCTCCAAGACCGAGACAAACGCCAGCACCCATCCTCTCCATGACCAGGGCGAGCCAAAGGGCGACAAAGTCGAGTTCATCCATGCCCAACCGGGTCCAGCTGTTCCCAAGGAGTTCAATGTCCAACAAGAGGGTACTAAGGAGGAGCGTGCTGCTAAGACCCAGGAGCTGAACAAGTAATGCTTTCCCGGTATGCTTTAAAACTTGTGCTATCAGTATGTTCTTGAAGAATTGAGGCTGATTGTTATAAATAGAGAGTCCAAAATATGATTGTTGGTGGGCATATTCGGTTTGGGAACATGGCGTTGGTCAAAGTGGTAACCTGTAAAAGGGACCTGGTGGACTTGCATGGAGGATGAAGAATACACAAAAGACTTAGGCTGTAGTATAGTATCTACTGCTTGGCTGATGAATCATGAATGCATACAACTTTCTGTCCTCATATCATGATCCAGAGAATCATAGAAAACACGACATATGTAACTGGAGAGGTTGCTGGTGACATGGTGCTCTCCAGCTCTAGTTCGGCATTATTTCTTGAAGACCAACAAAATAAAGGAAGCTGGCATGTGAGCATTTCCTTGAAAACCATACAATATGGAGCTGGAGAATCATTGAATCAATTATTTTGTTTGTTTCCAGTGCTGCCTTTCGAATATCCGAGGTCAAGAGTCAAGACGCGCGTTGAAGCTCGCATCGAAGCGCCTTGCTTCTCCCGCCTTCGACGTGGCTGAATGCAGCAAATCCAGCGCAGCTGAGTGGGTTGGGTGAGGCTTGAGCAACGTCTCTTGGCGGGCCTTCCGTTACGTAGCGCCGATAGGCACTGGTACTTTGTGAACATCAAAGCTCCCGCCTACATACCCATCGTTTGTTGTTCCGTGAATGACATTTGCCTCTGGCTGTCTGTCGTCGACTCACTAATTCCACAGCATATCCGACTCGATCGCCAACAACAGACATTGAAGTCCTCTTGGATTCCACATCCCAATGCGCTCAGGCAGTGCCATACGAGGCCAATCTCCCACACGAGCACTTCCTGTTTCGAAACCATCTGGACAAACAGAACAATAGAGCTTGAGGGTGGAACCTACACGGATCGCTCGGGATCAGGACAACTTTAGTCAACGAATATGCCTTCAATTTTGACCGACGACGATAAGGAGACAGTCAAGAGGCAGGTTCCAAAGGCTACGAATAAGATACAGGCGGTGGCCGTGGCCAGACTGTACATTGCATACCCTAATCGGAACAAATGGACATATACCGGACTTCAGGGGGCTGCGGTCCTTGCAAACGATCTGGTGGGCAATACATACTGGCTGAAGCTTGTTGATGTGTCGGTTCGTCAGCCCATCTCCGAATCCTGGATTACGGACATGTATTGGGCCACCACATACTAACATCTTGTAGCCACTTAATCGAGGGGTCATATGGGATCAGGAAATTTACGATACTTGGTCCTACAATCAGGACAGGACCTTCTTCCACACCTTCGAGACTGAGGATTGCCTGGCTGGATTGTCCTTTGTAGATGAGAAAGAAGCGAAGCAGTTCCTAAAGAAGATGAATGATCGAGAAAAGAATGCCAGCAAAATGACCAAATCGAATCCATTCGGTGGAGGTGGACAGCCGCAACAGAGGCATGGCTTACTGGGAGGCTTGTTTGGGGGACATAGACATTCGTCTGCTCCGTCGATACAACCTACTCCTCCAGACTCTCCGAGTTATACACTTCCACCAGCACAGCACAACCGCATGTCAGGTGGCAGCTTCAATGGAGGAAAGCCTCAATCTCAATTTTCTGCTCTGGATGCTATTGATCCCAATTGGAGGGAAACTTGGGGCGACGATCTGAAGCAAATGGGTATTACAGATGACCTGATTCGCGACAACCAAGACTTCATTGCGGACTACATTCGCCAACAGCAAGCAGCACAGAATCTTCCGACACCGGCAAATGGAATTGAAACCCAAAGAAACAGGGCTCCTCCTCCACCGCCTCCTCCAGCAGCACCCTCGCGTACACGATCTGAAAGTCCACAGAGCGTTTCTTCAGGACGCGGGAGGGGAGCACCACCAGCACCACCTCCCGCCCGGAGATCAGCAGCGAAAGTTGAGCCAGCTCGAGAACCCACACCTCCTAGAGAGCCATCTCCACCGAGAGGACCACCCCCTCCAAGATTTGCGGCACCGCCTCCTTTGCCAGACGCTGGAAAATTCGCCAATACCAACACCAAACCACAACGAGCCCATGCTCAAAGTCTCTCCAACCCAGGGCCTCCTCCTCCTCCAAGGCCGCCGAAGTCTCCAATCGAAGATTCATACGAACCTGGGGAGAGTGGCTCCAAGTTTGGAGTACCTCCTCCATTCATGGGCCAAAGGAAGCAGGTTCCTCCGCCGACACCTGCCAGAGGTGCAGTTCCTCCGCCACCTCCTCAACGAGAGACTCCGCAAAGAGACTCCATAGGACATGCTCATGGTGTTCCTCCCGCAAGTGTGCCTCCACCTCCTTTGCCTCCCAAGACACCATCTGGACCACCATTGCCGCCTGCCTCTTCACGTCCTGTTCCTCCACCTCCTTCGAGAGACAGTGGACCCCCTCCTCCGCCTCTACCACAGTCGAATGCTCCTCCGCCACCGCCATTGCCTCAATCAAGTGCCCCTCCTCCACCTCCGTTGCCCTCTTCCAATGCTCCCCCTCCACCTCCTCTACCCTCTTCCAATGCGCCTCCTCCCCCTCCTTTACCATCTTCAGGTGCACCTCCTCCGCCTCCTCTTCCTTCCTCAAACGCTCCTCCACCACCGCCTATGCCAACTTCTGGTGGACCTCCCGCTCCTCCTCCTCCACCTCCAAATCGGGATTCAGGCTACCAATCTGGAGTGCCTGCCTCACTACCACAACCTACTGGTGATCGTGCAGACTTAATGGCGAACATCCAAAAAGCTGGAGGCATTGGAGCACTCAAGAAGGTCGACCGATCACAAATCAGAGACAGAAGTCAAGCAATGGTTCCCGGATCAGATACTGGACCTGCTGGAAGTGGATTGCCTCCAGCTGGAGCTAGTGGTGGTGGAGCAGATGGTGGATTGGCTGGTGCGTTGGCGGCTGCTTTGAATAAGAGGAAGCAGAAAGTTAGTGCAAGTGGTGAGTACAATCACTGAGAAGTCAAAATAGTACAGAAGCTAATGTTTTTAGATGACGAAGCGGATGATGATGATTGGTAGAGGAATGTTGGTTCTGATAGTTAGCTTGATAGGTGTCAAAGGCGTTGTGTCTGATGGGCGGGTTCTGACTTTGCGAATTGCAGAGCATACTTCCCAGAGACGATGGTAGTGTAGTTAGTGTTGAATACCAGGCCGTTAAACATATTTTCACGCTGTACCACAATTCATATAACAAGTAAACATAGGCGATAGATGTAAATGCAGCGTATTTCTATGTCTATGAAGTGTCTGAATCCGCTTTTGAGCACCTGGGAGTACCCACCACGAATCCAAGCCAACAAAAACGAAAAGCAGAACGTGCAGGATTTTGTAGTGCTGATGCAGAAGGAAACGAAACAGCCTAGCCGATAGATTGCACGTCTCTCCCGTGCAAGCCACCGACCAGTCAAAGGGACGACCACAACCAAAAGAAACATGCTGTCGAGGTTCTCGAGGAGATGGATGGATGGGCGTCGTCTCGGTCTTGACGAACGACCACGATCCACTTCCGCGAGATTGAGAGAGAAGACAGGCTTTCTTTTCGTCACCACCAGGAATAGCACCAGATCCAGCGTCTGTACCAACAGTACTACTTATTCTCCTCGTAGACCAGACAGAACCCAGATACGGATATAGAGTCAGGCTGAAAAGGAGGAGACCAAGTAGGTATCCGTGCAGAGCCAGAAGCGGATCTTCGAGCAAGAGCAAGAACTTAGATGTCATCAACATCAATCTCCTTGCCCTTGCCATCCTCATCCTCACTCTCACTCCTATCCTCATCGAACTCGAAGTTGCAGTCTCCGTCTCCTTCTTGGCCATATGTATCCGTCTCGTTGATCTTTGCGCTCTCGGGCAGCTCGCCGTACGCTTTCAGGGAGCGAGCTTCGTCCGCGCTGTACTTGAGGATCACGTCGCCCTTCTCGTCTTGGTAGTCGCGGAGCGAAAGCAAGATGATGTCGCCTTGGTTGATCCAGACCTTCTTGCGGAGCTTGCCTCGGATGTGTGCGAGACGTTTGGAGCCGTCGAAGCAGAGGGCTTCGAGGCGACCGTTACCAAGCATTTTGAGGACTTGGGCGTATTCTGTCGAAGAAATAAGTTAGTGGGGTGTCCTGATTTACTATGCATGTTTGGGAGGGGGTTTGTTGGTGTTGGGATGGGGTAGGATAGTGGCATGGTGGGGTAATGTGAGGGGAGTAGAGGGGATTGTCTTACCTTGACCTTCTTCCTTGAAGGTGAGTTCACGCTTCTCGTTGTCGTTCTCGTTCTTTCCACGACGCCTGTTCTTACCACCCTACATAATTATTCCAGTCAGTATCTGTCTTGCCTATGTGTGCGATGCGCTGAAGATGATTCTGCCTGAAGTCGGGGCGCTTGCTTACCTTTCCCTTATTCTTAGGCATATTGTCTGATTTCCTTTATCGAATTTGTATGTGGTAGTTGTTTTGCTGAATTTGAGTCTGGAGATGTCGCTTTGTATGGGTCGATATCGAAGTGAGCGAGGGTGGTTGACTCTTTAAGTAGAGAAAGTCGCCGCTTGTTGTGGTGATTTGAACTGCAGTGGAGGGGCTAAAATCCATGGCTGTGCGTCACCACTAGCGTAAATCGACAATGAGCGCTTTGTTCCCGAAGCGAGCCCGACATTTATGGACTGTACTTTATCAACTGAGCTTCTCTCCAGAGGAACTTTGTTTGCTCTTTAGCAACATCTTTCCTTTAATACGGCCAGTCACAAAAAGGCAGCGCCTGAGCAAGATGGTATCAGGGTATCAATAATGGGCCCATAAACTGTTTATTTCACGGTCTTTACCTCTTCCCTCACTCGAACAATGGCCTGGAATCCAACGATAACAAAGTCCGCCTCAAGAATCCTTGACTTCAACTGGCTCACGCCATTATCCCCCGCAGGCCGCAATCCATGGAACGCTTTCTCCATCAAATATAGAGATGCGCGAGTCTACAGCATCAGCGCGATGCGGTGGCTCGAGACAAATCCTAGCAACTTCCCACTTCGAAAGGTCTTTGAGCAGCGCTGGGAGGAGAGAACAGATCCTTTCTGGTGGTCGGCGATCGCATACAAACATTTGGAATCAAAGAGGGTGGTCCGAAGTTATGCGGCCAGAAAGTTGAGAATGGCTTTCACAGAGTCCTTAAAGAAGAAGGGCTTTGCGCCAGATGGAAACGCACTGGCTGGAGTGGAGGCAGGTCCTTTGACTGGGACGGCTCAGCTCACTCCCAATGAGGTCATATTGAAAACCAGACTGAGTGATCTGGTTGTGCAGACAGATGCTGCTTTGGAGGCAGTTTTGAAAATCAGGGAGAAAGGTCTCAAGAAGAAGGCTGGCGGGCCCCCTCAAGGCAGGCAGCAGAGCCCAAGGAACACTCCCAAAATCAGTCGAGGGAATACCCCAGGATTCACAATTACTAGGAAGAAGATGTAACTCTCCCCACTCCAAGAATAATTGTGCCAAATGCTTGTAGTCTTGAAACCATCCAGACTTTCCCATGTTGTACACTTGAAATCCCCTGGGCTTCCTTGTAGGAATTGCTCTCCCAGCCTTACCATTCAGCCAATCAGAGGCTACTAAATGGTCCGAGCTCCTGTGGTCGCGCGTTCACACGAACCAAGCTTGAGGTTGTCGCAACGTATCTCCCTCAGCGACTGATCCATTCCAACACTAATCGCAACGATGCTGATCTCATTGACAGTAGGCAAAGTCGATGCAGGTGTCGCAGTCCTGCTAACCCAAGATAAAAGACTTGTATGTTCCCCCTTAAATCTGCTGGACCCCTAAGCAAGCCCTACCAAATACCAGCGACCTAACAGCTTGTCCAGATTGAATTTCCCTCCATTCTTCTGCCTCCCAATATCTCCTCGGGGAGCATAGTAGATATTACAGTCGCCCGAAATCTCAACTCAGAAACCAAATCCCAAGCCGCCTTCCTCGCCCTCCAAGACTCCATCTACTCCTCCTTCGGCGACTCAGAACCCGTTGCACCTAAACTCAGCTGCAGAAATGCGACTCAAACATCCGTAGTCCTCGAATGGGACCCAATCGAAGTCGCAACTGCAGATGTTATCTCCCTCTCCCTCTTTCGCAATGGCCAGAAAGCCGGCAACATCCCTAGACCAACCACGATGCACAGCACGAAGATCAGTGGTCTGGCAGTCGATACCGAATACACATTTCACTTGGTTTTGAGGACAAGTGCGGGCACATTCAGCAGTGAGAAGGTTGTTGTTAAGACGCATAAGATGACGGATTTGAGTGGTATCACTGTTACGCCCGGTATTTTGCCTGCGCAATTGAGGGATAGTCTTACCAAGGCCGTGGAGAGAATAGGAGCCAAGATGGCGGATACAGTCCGGATCGATACTACACACTTTGTGACTACGGAAGGGAGAGGTCTACTTTGGGAGAAGGCGGTTGAGATGAACATCCCAGTTGTTCGGCCAGAATGGGTTGAGGGCTGTGAGAGAGGAGGCAGGATCGTGGGTGTTAGACAATATTATCTCGATGCCGATCCAAGACAACGCCAAATTGCCCAAACCGAATTACCAGCCCAGTCGCCGCCAGAGCCAGCTAAAGAGTCGCCATTACCTAGTCCACCTGCGACCAATGGTTCTAGTCAGGCTATTCCTCCCACACCACCCGCGAAAGATGCGCCAAAGAAGGAGGAGGAAGAGAGTAGCGATGAGGAGGAAGATAAAGAAGACAAGATAGCGGTTCAGGATGAGCAGAAGGTCAGAGTCGAAGATAGAGATCAACACAAAGTCGCTCTACGACCCGCAGCTCCCGCTTCAGCATCTGAGTCCGAGGAAACAGACGAAAAGTTGAAGGAGCCTGTTGATGAGAACAGTGGATCGGGATCTCAGACGCCAGGGCATTCGAGTTTCCAGGATGTGGCTCTTTAGGACGGGCTCGGTGATCAACGCTTCTCTTTTCACGATATACCTAAGATTCCTTCGGCTGGCTGCAATCTGCTTAAGCAGCATGGTGTTCGGGCATTTTTGATGTGTAGGTAGATGAGCTTCGAAAAGTAGTTGACCATGAGGACATTTGTACACTTGGCTTTCATTGGATGTACAGAGTGATGTTGGAAGCCGTTTCTTCTAATTTCTTCGAAAGGCCAAGTGGCTGCTGATTGAAATTTACAGCACATTCTCTGGTATACTCCCACAGGCTTGAAGCACTACTTTGTCGTGTTCCATAAGTAGCACTTCCAAGTGGTTTCGATTCACACCTTACCAAGTCCTGGATCAGAGCCAAGCTCATTTAGGCCAAGCTCCAGGTCTTCCCGCCGCTTGCCAGGGATCTGACGATCATCATCCCTGTAGATGCTGTCACTGACGAGTTCAATAACAAAGTCCATCACAAATGCTCTCTTTTCATTCTTCTACAACAGAACTCAATTGAAACTTCTGTATAATGGCATGGTCATTAGTATGTCCCTCAAGCCGAGGAATCGGCTTTCAATTGACGCGCCATCTCCTACAAACGACCAAGATCCCAGTCATTGCAACAGCTAGGAAAGATGTCACGGGAGTGAAGAAGAGCATTCTTGCAGACTTGCCGGATGTTGATCCGGAGAGACTCAATGTATTGGAGGTTGATGTTACAAGTACGTCTATCATCTGCGTGACAAATATTCAAATCCAACAGGACAAGATAAACCTAACTAAAAAAATGAAGCAATATTGACCTCAATTAGACGAATCCACCATCATCCGCGCAGCAGAAGACGCCAAAACCATGTTTTCCCCCTCATCCCACCACCTCCACCTCGCGTTCTCCATCCCCGGAATCCTCTACCCCGAAAAATCACCTGCCCAACTCGACCACTCGCACCTGACACATACTTTCGCCATCAACACCATAGGACCCCTCCTCCTCGCCAAGCACTTCAGTCCTTTCCTCCCTAAGAAATCCACTGAAATGCCCTCTGCTTCCGAATGTGAGGAATTAGGCATCCCGGCTCAAGCAGTCTGGCTTAATATGTCTGCCCGCGTGGGCTCGACGTCTGATAATGGATTGGGTGGTTGGTATAGTTATCGCGCGAGTAAGGCGGGTGTGAATAGTGTTAGTAAGAGTCTGGATTTGTATTTAAGAGGAAGGAGTGGTGAGAAGGCTATGGCGATGGCGTATCATCCAGGGACTGTGAAGACGGGGCTTAGCAAGGATTTTTGGGGAGGTGTTAAGGAGGAGAAGTTGTTTAGTCCAGAGTATGCGGTGGAGAAGATGGTCGGCGTGGTGAAGAGTGTTGGGGTTGAGGGAAGAGGCAGATGTTGGGATTGGAAGGGAGAGGAGATTCTACCTTGATTTTTTGGGCGAGTGAATAGACAATGTATAATCGGTAATGCCCACGGGCACTGTTTTGGGAATTTACTATAAATCAGGCTGCTATAAACCAGGCTGAGTATTTCCTTCGACAAGATCCGGCGAGGTGGGAAAGGCTTAGCGAGGTTATGACCAAATAAACAAAAATCTACCACGACAATCGGAACACCGGCCTGAACTGGCGTGACTCCGATTGTACGGATCGCCAATTTCGTATACGAACACCAAATACTGTTATGGTAACGGCCGGAACATTAAAAACGTATTAAATTACGTTTAGTAAACTGTAGTAAATCTCAACACGCCTTCGTGCAGTCGAGTTTCCAGTTGAGTTTTGTTGTTTTTTGCTTCTGTACCTTTTTCTGTCTTTGTTTACCGTACGCGTCTTTTTATTTCAAGCTGGCGTTTTCTGACTGACTGCAATGGTTTTTTTTTTCTCGCGTAGAGTTCTGTTCAGTTTTGGGGTTTGTTGATGTTGACGTTGTGGGGCAGCGGAGACTGAACAGCAACCAGTAGCTCAGCAACAAAATTCGTGGTTGGCTTACAGCAGGGGCTATACATTATTTCATAGCCCAAATGCACATGTTCACTCTTCTCATGTCACCCAACCCGTACCCGCTTCCCACAATTCCACAAACTGGAGTGACCAAAACGCGGGGACCCCACTATTGACCTTCGTACGGCACCAAACTTCCGAGATCGTCTCGACGATCACCTGTCACTTACTTGCTCCTCCTCGCTATGTATTACCCCGCCATGATCTTCCGTCTCCGTCTATTGCCGATTCTATCTTGTTTTTCTGTCTGTGTAACCTTCTTTCCCATTTACATCACAAAGGTACCTTCAATGTGAAGCTGCTCGTCAATTTCGTTACGACAAGTACAGGTAAAATCTGACAGAATGGCTGGATGGTATACAATTGGGCTTGCGCTCTTTGCAGCGATCGGGACATTTCTATTCGTGAGTGTTACTTGTAAGTTTACAAAAGCATTTGCTAACATTGAGCAAGGGTTTCGATACAGGTATCGCAACAACGAGTAGGTTCCTCACCCATCTCATCAATCTCGTAGACGAAAGCTGACAAGCCACCCAGCAATCGCCCATAAGAGCTTCATAGAATACATGGGCAATCCATCAAATGGTGCCACAGGGGCTGTAAGTCGTTTCTATCCCATCCCACTTTCCAAGAAATATCATCGCCTCAACTCCCGCAAAGAACCAGTGCTGACCTAGACCACAGGTTGTAGCTGTCTACATAGCAGGAGAAGCGCTTGGTGCCCTGACGCAAACCTTCATCGGCGACAGACTAGGGCGAATCCGATTCATGCAGTTGATGTGTATTATCGTCACGATCGGAACTATCGTCCAAACAGCTGCTGTAAACTTCGGGATGTTCCTCGCTGGAAGAGTGTTGGCTGGATATGCCGTCGGGTAAGTTAAGACTCCATGAAAGCTCATGCCGTTCTCATTCGTGAGAAAGCGTCAACAAAAGAGGGAAAGCAACCTGACGAAGTTACAGAGGCATGGTCGCCACCGTTCCTATCTACCTCTCCGAGATCTCCTCTCCCCTCCACCGCGGCCTCATCGGTGGCATATCCGGCTGCGGTATCTCTTTCGGCACCATGATGTCTAATTGGGTCGGATTCGCCTGTAGCTATGCACCATACGGATCCACTCAATGGCGGCTCCCTCTTGGTCTGCAAATTCCTTTCGGTGTCATCATGTTTGCTGGTCTAGCGACTTTCATGCCGCATTCGCCTCGACAGCTTATCCGTACGGGCAAGATAGATTTAGCGAGGAAGGAGTTTGGACGCATTCATAGGGGTGAGGGTGTCGAGGAGGGTGAGATTGTGAGGGAGTTTGCGGGGATGAGGAATCAGATTGAATTTGAGATGGAAAGGGAGATTACTTCTTATATGGAGATCTGGAAGTTGTTCAGACATAGAGTGATGGTGTGAGTTTTGCTTGAGAGTTGTTGTACGGATAGGTGTGCTCTGGCTGACAAGGGGTTGCAGGTCCATCGCGGTGCAAACGATGACAAGTTTGACAGGTGTGAATGTCATTCAGGTGAGTTTCAATTTTACAGACGGTGTGCTTACATTAAGCTGAATTTAGACGAATAGTACTACCAAAGTGAGACCCTCCAGTTTGTCATAATTCTCCTCCCCAAAAGCTGATTCCCTGCAGCGATCCTCTACAAATCACTTGGTATCGATCCCAAGACCATTCTAGCACTGGCAGGTGTTTATGGTACGATTGCATTTGTTTCAAATGCCATCACCACCAAGTTTCTCACCGACCAGTGGGGTCGTCGAAAGTATGACTTCCTTCTCTCCTTCCACGTCCCAAGCATCCTTCACGACAGAGAAGAACTGAGTTAACAGAACAACAAGAATGATCCTCGCAGGCCTTTCTGGCATAGTCGTCGTAGAAATCTACGCTGCTGTAATGCAAAGAGAATTCCAGAACACCGACAACAAGATCGGGAAAGGGTTTGCTGTGCTGGGTATTTACCTCTTCGTCGTGGTATATTGTGAGTCCACTTCTTCCAAACAGCTTTGGGCTTGGTGGAGGAGGGTGAAACTGATGAAGTACAGATGGCATGCTCAATAGCACGACCTGGCTCTACGGTGCTGAAGTACTCCCTCTGGTGTACAGGAGCAAAGTCATGGGTCTAGCTGCCGCGTCACATTTCATCGTAAATGTTGCTCGTAAGTTACTAAAATTCCGCCTCCCATCGCCATATCTTCCTTCTCCCTTCACATTTCAAAAATCCTCATACTAAAATATCGCAATTACAGTCACCGAAGCAGGACCCAGCGCCTTCGCTACAATCCACGAGAACTATTACTACGTCTTTGTCGGCTGTTCATTCTTCTTCCTCGTCATTGCGTACTTTTTCTTTCCGTAAGTCTACCTTTCACCAATCGACCCTTCAGCGTCCCCAAAACCGCCAGCCGTAAAGAAGAGCGCGCTGACTGTGAACAGGGAAACGAAACAGAAGAGTTTGGAAGAAATTGCTGCTGCTTTTGGAGACAAGGTCGTTCTGCTCACTGAGAGGGATCTTGAGGCTGAAGAGAAGGCAGGTGGAAATGCAATGAAGACTGAGCATTTGGAGATGAGTGGGAAGGAGGGTGTTTGAGGCTCACTGGGTGCCCTATTGCAAGAAGACGTAGGGGTGCGTTCATAAGCGGTCCGAGGAGAGCAAAAGTAGCTCAAATTAGATAGTGAAGATTGGTATCTCAGACAGATCCGTGCTGTACAATCACTGTGTTTAAAGCTATCACTCAAATTAGCTGTAGATTTTCCCCGTCAACAAAGAATCAAGAAAGGAGTGCCTCAATTTCGAAAGAATATTGAGGAGCGGGGAAGTGTAAGACACTCCATTTTCATCCATCAAAGACAGAGATATGTCCACTTGCACATGCAACAAGAATGTATATAAAAGGTGGGAAATGAAGCAACATATCAACCCGCCAAGTATATCAAACACAATAGAACCAATACCAAACCTCGTCACAGCTAGGTCTAGACCAAACAATCGCAACACTCCCTCTCCCCCTCACCACAACCGCTCCAATCCACCCAGTACCACTTAGTTCACGAAACCCACCACTGTCAGGTTCTCACTCCGGATTCCCCATTTCGGAACCTCCTCCATCCCAGCATCGCGGGGCCCCAACACATCTAGCCCCCAGTCCGTCATCATTTTGATCAGATACTCCTCTCGGATTGCCTAATCGGGACGTCCGAAGATAGGGGTCAGCTCGGCTAAATCTTGGGGCGGGGTAGTTGGCGAGCTGGCGAACGAGGAGGAACGAACGAACGTCCACCCAAATGTGCGCGCGTATGTGGCGAACCTTCCCTATCACCTAGAGCAAATGATGAGGGGAAGGGAAGGGAGCGATGATGTTTCTTGTGCGACTAGGCCAGCTGGCAGGTGCACTGCGAACGCGGGCTGGCTACTCTGGGGCTGGGCTAGTCTATAAAATTTCCCTCGGGGCGTTCGTTGATTGAGGCTCCTTTCATTCTTTGCTTTGTCTTTTGTTTTGCCTGTTTGACTAATGCTTTGCCTGACGACGATCTTGAGTGCTGCCCTGTAGTATCTGATATTTCGACTTGTGAGGCCAATCTATTTTGTGCACTATTCACACTGGGTTGCCCACTCAGAGCTCTCCAGTCGGCAAGATGGGAAGTATCGCAATGCCGTCATACAACTTCAAGCAGACCTTCGACGCTAAGGTAGAAGGCGCGGAGTCAACGATGCGAGCTTTGCGATTCCACGGTCAAAAAGATATCCGACTCGACCAGATCCCAGTTCCAAACTGCGGAAAAGGCCAGGTGAAGGTGAAACCTGCGTTTGTTGGGATCTGTGGGACTGGTAAGTCATCTCAGCACTCAGATCCCATGACATTGTTATTCACAAGCCCGTATAGATCTCCACGAGTATCTTGGAGGAGCAAGTCTCATCCCCTCAGCCCATCCGCACCCAATTACGGGTGAAAAGGTCCCATTGACGCTTGGTCATGAGTTCAGTGGAACGGTAGTGGAAGTAGGCGAAGGGGTGACCACGCACAAGGTTGGTGATCGGGTGTGTGTGCAACCCATTATATTCGACGGAACGTGTGGAGCCTGTGTAGATGGGTACATCAACTGCTGTTACAGCAATGGATTCATCGGTCTCAGCGGTACGTTCATTCCAAACCTCCTCCTCCTTTTCCGCATCTTCTTCAAAGCACAATAAATACTCACATGATTTCCCTTCTTTCAGGTTGTGGTGGCGGCCTCTCAGACTTCATGGTCTGTCCCTCAACCAGCGCAATCCACCTACCCCCGTCCGTCCCCATGGAACTCGGTGCCCTGATAGAACCCCTCTCCGTCGCCTGGCACGCCGTAAAAGCCTCCCCTTTCAAACCCGGCAACTCAGTCCTCATCATCGGAGGCGGTCCCATCGGTCTCGCCGTGATCCAGGCGCTACGTGCGAAGGGAGCCGGCAAGATTATTGTCTCCGAAGTCTCACCACGCCGCAAACAGTTCAGTCGCGAGTTCGGAGCAGATCACGTTCTGGATCCCACGGAAGTCGATGTTGTGAGTGAAGTGAGGAGGTTATGCGATGGGCAGGGTGTGCACGTTGGATTTGATGCGGCGGGTGTGCAGAGTGGGATGAACGCGGCGATTGGGGCGTTGAGAGCGCATGGGACGTTAGTGAATATTGCAGTTTGGGAGAAGCCGGTGCCAATTTTCCCGAATGATTTAGTGTTCAAGGAGAAGAAATATATGGGTGTGGCGACTTTTGTGGAGGGTGACTTCAAGGAGGTTTTGGACGCTATTGTTTCTGGTGAGTTGCTTTATTTTCCATACATCCGCTCTTACGCCCTATTCTGCTCTCTCGTGATATCTCCACTGCTAGTCTGGGTGTGTATAGTGTACTTTGCTGACTTGCAACAGGAGCCATCAAGCCCAGCAAGATGATCACGAAAAAGGTGAAGTTGGAGGACACGGTAACAGAGGGGTTTCAAACTTTGATCAATGACAAGGACAACCATGTGAAAGTTCTAGTAGAGGTACAATAATAATACATTTCAATTCCTAGCTTTACCATGTATGTTCCGAAATGGTGGAAATTTGTGACCCGGATCCCACGTCTCGCCGGCGAACATGATGAATTCAAATTCGGCTGTTATTCAAAGGCAGGCGGCGGAGTTGTACGGTACATAATAATAAGTGTCATGGACTTCACTTTTACATTAGCACCAGCTCAAATTGGTAGGTGTGGAAACAAAATATATTGAATACGATTAAGCATTAAAAATAGATCGCTCGCTATATCGCCAAATAAGAGCCTGGTATCAACATATCCCCTCGCTTAACACCCACCCCCTTTTAAACCATTTCCGCCAACAGCTCATCCCAAGATACTCATCGCATCATCCGAATCTTCTCCATCCTCCTCTCCCTCCTTCCTCACCCTATGGATCTCCATACTGACCCTCGGAGCCAATACCTGCATCTCCCTCATGACTGGCTCCATTCTTTCCAACTCACCCCTCCTCCTCTTCTCCTCCTCACTCGGCTTCCACTCCTCATCCAACAGTCTCGCCGTCGTTCGTCTATCGCCCCTCGTCTCCTTGCCAATGCGACTGATCTCTCCAAAGCTCCTAGCGATGCCACCAAGTGTCTGCAAGAGCATCATATTATCGCTTTCGATCTTGGACATGCGAGCGTCCATTTCTTTCTCGCGGAGGCTCATGTTGCGCTTTGCGCGGCGCTCTTGGCGTCGTGTTGAAAGGACGTTGCTGCGGAGGGATTGCGTGGGTGAGCGGCGTTTGGATTTGTTCTTGCTGCTGGAGGTGGGATGAGTGGCTTCATTGTCGGCGTCGGTATTGGAATCGAAAGATGTACTTATTGAGCGGGGAGGCGTGTGGGTGCTTTTGACGGTAGAGTCTGGTGAATTCGGTGCCACGAACTTGGATTTTCTGGGGTTACGTTGAAGTGGGAGGTCTGTTCTGGCAACGTAGCCCGTGTATGGAGGTAGAATTGCTACAAGCATGATTGGCGATAGTGTATTGATTGTAGCCCTCCTCCGATCTCCTGTGTTGAGCCCTCGCTTAGGATTCCGTGGGGCTGCTGCGACGTGCGTGGGGTTCTGGCTGATACTGGTACCTCTTGCCTCGGATAATGGCCGCAGAGGGCTGGATTGCGACCGAACAGATTCAAGGTCACGGAGTTTCCTGGCTCGTACTCTATCCTGTCGACTCTGGCGGGTAACAGGAATGGGGGCTACCGTTCCATCTCGAGTCGATGCAGTTCGCCTAACTGTCTCTTTGTTTCGAGGCACGGTGAGATGCTTTGTTCTTGGAGGAGGCGCAGTCGAAGGTCGACGAATAACTCCCTCTTGAGCTCCTCGAGGACTTGATGGGTCAGAGGAAAAATTCGAGGCATGCGATCTTTGATTTACAACTTGAGGACGACCGACCGGGGAAGCATTATAGCCTCGAACCGCAATTCCGTAGACAGTGGGTGGAGAAGGCGATGTATCTTCACTGTCGGCAGATTTCGTTGGTGAGGCTGGTGCTTCTTCTGCCAGCTTCTCGTTTGCTAACATCGAAGCCATTGCAAGTTCTCTCTGAATAGCTTTGGGAACCTTGGAAATGCTCGATGTTCGTGGAGGAAGATCTAGTTTCAACGAAGTGATCAAGGTGGCACTCGGTGCAGTGGAAACACTGCTTATATTCCGAGAATGGCCCATTCCAGTACTGGCAAACGACATTTGGCTGTAGATAGTTCCGCCAGAATGGCGGAGGTCTGCTCGCTGGCTGTCCTGATGATGCGTGGGTGACACTGCGATATAGCTTCTCTGTGGTCGCTGGGCATACTTTGCTGGAGATGGATCCACTCTTGATTGTCTTGTGTTGGATATCAAGTCCGGATGGTATGCGCTCATGATGCGGGTAGCATCAATGTCGTTCATTCCTCCGTGAGTACGTGTGTCTGGGCTCTGTGGCCAACATTCACTGTCTGCTATCCCATCTCTAGTTCTTCTCTCAGGCCTGAGACTGGCTGACGCCGACTCCCGAACCTCAGCAACAGACTTCAGAACAGTAACTGCGCTTCTGTCTACTTTCGTAGGTGGATGAGATCGTAGAGGATTTGGCGGATGAACAGGGGTCGGAGCTCTCGAGTGATCGTGCTCCATTGGAATCGATATAGCGATATGGCGGGCTCCACTTCGAGTCTGAGCAGCTACTGCGCAATCAGGAAGCTGCATAAACCTTGGAGCTTTGGCCGACTTCTTTTGTTTTCCAAAGAATCTGAAAGCAGTTTTCTTGAGCGAGGAGAGGCTCTTTTCATCATCGGAGGGAATGTTCATGAAGTTATTTGGCGGGGGCTCTCTAGTCATTAAGAAATCCGACAGCGCCTTCATGCTCTCCCGGTTGCCATGGAGCATATCCGCATCCTGCGAGATCCGGGGTGCCTGCAAGCTAGTCCCCCTCGAATACCTCCATGATCTATCAGATATCCTCGAGTTCCATCGATTTAGCTGGGGCCCCTGGGCCGTGACGGACGTGATTCCTGGTGTAAATTCCGCAGGCACATATTCGTTGATTACAGCCGGGATGATTGACGGTGTAGGAGCTCGACTCGAGACTACCGATACCTCTCTACTGACACGTACAGACTCATCCGAGAGGGATTTGATGTCCGCGGGCCGGGGAGCCTCTGACCTGACGGAAGTTTGCATTGCAACTAGAAGGGTGTATCAGTTTCTGTAGCTTGCCATATATTTAAGATTGTGAATACCATGGGATGTAATTTGTCAACGTACCAGAAACAAGCTCACCCCATTTCAGAGCGTTTGGAAGACCAAACTACGCTGAGTGATGCGGGATGTGCTGAAGTGATTCCGTCAAACGGATGGAAATGGGAGGGCTTTCAGCTATATGTGGTACGGCAGTTCGGTGTGATGGGCGGAAATGACTGCAGTGAGCTATATATGGTAGTGGGAAAGCAGTATGACGATTTGATTTGATGCTGCAATGCTATTCGAGAGTCAATGGAGGTCTATAAGCAAGGAAAGTGCGATGGTGTATTGTCGGGGAGTAGACGACGTCAACGCCGTCAGTACTGCTACAAAAAAGTTCGGACGACAGGCACTGAAGTCAGCACATCAAACCAATCGCAATCGCCGAGCAGCAATCAGATATGAGAAAATCAGTCCAGACCAGGGCTCCAACATCAAAAGAAACAGAAGGAAATGGGTAGTAATGCGAGGAAAAGGAGGTTTGATGGAGTACAAAGAAGTCATAGCAAATGTGCTGTTGCACCGTCACAGGTCTCGGACGACGCTCGTCGCTTCCGTACTAACTCCAAGGGCCCTGAGAGAAGCCAATCCAGTGATGATTTGCGACCTGATTGCGCGAGGAGGCTTTTTGCATTAGGAGCTATTCCTAGCGCCAGGAAAGCCGCAGCGATCGCCGTATCATACGTCGAATTCCCCGACGGCTGGGAAAGCGACCAAATTTGGTGATCGGCGTGCTACTGCAGCCGTTCTCGACGTGTTTGCATCCAGGAGAGTCGTTGGGTACGGCATCAGATTAGATGTAACTTCGTGTTCCTTCCTCAGCTGGATTCCCGACGTCTTCGAGCTCGGCGCTCCTCTGCTTCAACTGGTAAATGCCGGAGCAACATCCTGCTTCCTGCAGAAGTCTGTGCGTGTCGACGGGCTGCGAAAAAGGTCGGATAATTTACTGGCGCTGGCGTTGAAATGGTGTGGTGATGAAGCAGCGGCTTGCGCTGAGCGATTGCGCTAGGAGGAAACCAAGATCCTAGGGCAGATGAGAGAGATCCCCACTGGACGCCAGTTGGCCCAGGCCCATAGCTGAGGCACTCCATAATCTCCGTCATGGAAAACCCACGTGGGGAAGGGAATATTCTATAGCTGATCGAAGAAGAAAAAATCAGTTGCTCATGATACGGGTGTTGAGATGCCGAGAAAAGCAGAAAACTTAATAGAATGTAATTGATTCTGAGGTGAGAAGTGATAAAAGCCTGAGAAGCAACGGGCAAGGTGGGATGAGAGTGCTAGAGGAATAATGTGGGGAATGAGCACCACCAGGACCCGTGAACTCTAAATGAGCCCTAGAGTGGTTGTGGAGGTGAAGGTGGAGCGGAGGTGGAATTGCTCTTTTTGGCATCCTGCTATAGATAGAGTTCGAACTTGGGTGTAGCTTGCATTAAATCAATGCAGTTGACATATGATAGCCAGTACTTGGTGCGTCCCAGTTCTGAATTCAGATACTGCCACAATCCTTTGCCAAAGACTTTTTTGTGACAACTCAACATGGATACTGGAAAATAAGCTCTGAGGACTTGCAGACTTGGAGTTCCTCAAAAGGTGTCCTCATGATTGAATAATTCATTGACGCTTGAACTCTTCTACTCGGGGTACCTTCCATGGCTTTGGTGAGGAAAGATGCAGCCACTGTAACCGGCGTATCAGCGCTTCGGTACGTGGCTGAAAACTGACGCAATTTGTTGAGCAGTGATGTTGCTTTGCGATCTAATCCTAGGATGCTCCAGCTGAGAAACAACCTGCTGCTTCTTAAGTAGGTGCTGAAGAAGCTTGAAGACTCGTTGACGAAGATATGCCTCGAGAGATCTTGGCTCGCTTGCGCAAGGGCATATCAACAACGGGCACCACACCTCCGCACCCAGGCTTTTCAACGACCTCAATGTCGGCATGAACTGTCATTACCTAAGGGTGGCAATTCTCATCAGACATCTTCTCTCGCATTCGGTGCCTGGCCGATTCAATCGCTGATTTAAGCGAGGTCTCTGTTGATCCGCTTCTGCACAAGCGAGCTGCTTAAGCCATTGTAGGGTGTCTTTTCGAGCCCAATGATAGTCGGCTCCTATTCAATCGCAGGGACGGAGTCTGACAAGCTACAGCTAGATCATGATGCTAGATAGGCGCTGGATTGCAAGAAGGATAATGGGTGGTTGCGAAGTGGTGTCTAGGTTTCTCATGTCACGTATGTATCAACTGCGGGTATTTTGCTTCATCTCGGCCATCATCGGTGGCTAATATCTAGGTGATAACAGTACTCCCCCCAGAACCACAAGCGTCAAATGCCTGCTCCAAATGGCAGCTCCAAATCTATGCTATGCTATGCTTGTAATGCTTCTATAAAACAATGCCCAATCCTTTCATGCTATAAACGCCGGGCATGACATGCGGAGGGGAATTTCGGTTAACTTCAAAAACGTCTCAATTCCGCTTCGGTGGCTTGCGTTGGATGAAGGGGTCAGCAGCCGGCTTAGGTCGTCGAGGTGGGGGAACAAGGCCTGAAGGTCGAGGCCGAGAAGTAGGTGGCTTCTTTGCTTGCTGAGCTTGAAGGGCGGCCTCAAGGGCGGACGTTTCGGCTCCTGGTGGCGGTGTCGGATGTGCCTGTACCTGTTAGCTATTTCTGCGAATACCTTTGGTGATATTTGAATGCACTTACCTTTTTGGATGGACCTTGCCCGGGCTCATCTTTGACATCAGACTCCCGTGGTCTTTTAGAATTGCCTCCTTCAATACTAGCAGTAGGCTTGCGAACACCCGGTCGAATACCGAGCGCTCCTTGAGGCCTACTGGCAGGTACTGCAGCATGACCACCAACTCCAGTCAAAGAGACCTTTCTTGAGCTAGGAAGACTTGGAGCATCCGTCATCTCGATATCGTTGTCCTCGTCTTCTCCCTTCGCACGGGAAGCAATGGAGCCATTGTTTGACAATGGGGGTCGAGTTCCGTTTGACGAGGAAGGACGGTCTTCACTTTGTGGAGGTTGTCTTGGTTGCCAAGCTGGCTGGCCTCCACGAGTTGTGGGTTTCGAGAACAGCTCCATAACATTGCCGCTGGTATATCGCTTGCGAGCCTTGGCGTCCTCGATGAGCTTATTCCAAAATTGACCCTGCTGCAAGGATCGTGAATCTCCGAGAACCCACAGAGATGATTTTGCACGAGTGAGACCGACATTCATACGTCTGATATCCCCAAGGAAACCTATACCGCCCGTAGCCTTGGCTCGAACGCAGGAAAATATAATGATTTCTCGCTCACGTCCTTGGAATGCATCCGTGGTGTTAAACTCGATCTCTTCGAATATATCGTCGCCATACTTTCTGGCAAAACGCGCCTTCATCTCGGTCAATTGAGCCTTGTAACTCGTGATGATACCAATTTTGCCCTTGAAATCCACGTTCTTGTAGTCCTCTTTCAATCTCGCGTAGAGGGCCAATGCGGCGTTCAGTTCTGGAACGTTGATAAAAGAGTGACCTTGTGCGTGCTTGGTCTGAACTCCCTCTACGTCGAAGAATCGATATGGTCCAAGAATGGTGCTTGCGTGCCACGGTTGTTCTCTCAATCTGTCCATGCCAGGGCCATCAATCAGCCTACTATTGTAGAACTGCTCTGATGGGAAGCTACTGATCTCGGGGTGCATGCGATACTGCGTATCAAGCAAGTGCACATCCTGTGGATGATTCTTTTGCATGCGGACAAACAAACTTTGCTCGTAACCAAAGCTCTGAGCAGATCTCGAGAGAACAGTTGGTGGTAGTTGTTCTGGATCTCCGACTAGGATACATTTAGTGGCTCCGTACTTTAATGGAATTAATGCACTGAGTTCGATACACTGTGCGGCTTCATCAATGATGACTGTCTCAAATTCGACATCGATATTTCGGAACATGTCGTGACCACTGCCACTGAGTGTGGAGCAAAGGACATGAGCACCGTCGATAATCTCCTGCTGGAATCGGCGTCGGTTGATTTCATTTTGCCGTGTATGAGTATTGCCACTTTGTTTGTCCTCATCGATTTTAGCACCTATCGAGGCTTGTTTTCTCTTCAGATCATCAAATTCCCGTCGCAGGTCACGCTCCTTCTTCGTATCATTCTCCTTGTGAGCCTCGTCCATCAGCGGTCTGATAACGTTCAGGCGTTCCTTGATGAGCGCAGCGTCCTTGTGCAATTTTTCGCGCTCGTTCAACAGTTTGTTCTTCTCGCCATCAACTCCCTCGAGCTTTTTTTGGACCAATTCGTCAAGCATGACTTCTTTAACCGCGGCGTTGATCGCATCGCTTCTTCCTATCCGGATCACATTGATTTTTTGACGAGGTCCGTTCAGCGGTTGGACTCCTTCCATCAAACGAACAACCAATTCATCAACAGCAGCGTTACTGGGAGCGCATATCAGAAGCTTCTTCTTCATTGGTGTTTTGGCAGCTGGCTGGCCTTGGACCACAGGTTTCTGCTGGACCATGTGCGATGCTTGCTCTTTCAGAGTCTGAGTAAGGAGGCATCCAACCATTGCTACAATGGTCTTCGTCTTCCCAGACCCTGGAGGCCTGTAATGAATTAGTGCATGCAGCCCTGAAAATTGGTAAGAACTGACCCTTGAATTAGTGTGAAGCCATCATTTTCGTTAGCTGATAAGATGGCTCGGGCCTGTCCTTTATTGAGCTTGTACGTGGATGCGTATGTTGAGATCTTTTCGTCCGAGTACTTCTGGATTGGAGATGGTTTGGCTTCCAAGATCTCACTACATAAATCGTAATACATCAAAGCACTGAGAGCCGCAAACTCGCGTTGAGTCGTTGTCATATCTGCAATCTTGACTGCGTAGGCCTTGCCATTTGGGACGAAGCTGTTCAACAGGGCTGCTGCAGTCTCTCTGCTGATTCTGTAAGTAACCTCGAGGGCGTCTTTTTTACGAGTCGTGCGATGGACTCGAGCCAGGCAATGCGGTGCGGAAGGATTGTTGATTGGGTCTTCGGTCAGTGATAGAAGGACAATGTCACGTTCAGACACCATCAGGTCTCGATTTTTGGACATTGGCATACTCGTGCTCACTTCCATGAACTTGTCGACTGTCATGCGATTCAAAACCTTGATCTCGATCGGTTTGTAGTTGTTCTCGTCCCTGGCAGTAACAAGCGATCGCCACACTTCGGAAATGAGCAACGGCGCGAAAGTTGATCTGTAGAGATCAAGGTCCAAGTATTTGTTATCAATCTTTCGACAGACTGTGCTGCTTGGAGGAGTGTCGCTGTCATGAAATATGTCCCAGCTGAGGATCTCCTCGTACAATGGGTCCATATTCGGTTCGACGCGAGCGCGAAGATCCTTGGCTGATCTTTGTACCTTGGTCTTCTTGACCGGACCTTGATTCATCTGCTTCAAGGCTCGTCGCCTACTTTCTTCATATTCAGAAACTACCTTCGAGGTCTCTTTTCTCCGCTTTACAAGAGCGTTAGTCTCATCCTCGTCTTCGTCGTCGTCTGAGTCCTCGTCGGAAGATCCAACCATGATCTCACTCCGGATCGGAGCGTGATCTTTGCCAGCAACTCCACCGATACCTTTCAGACCAGAACCTTCGCCTCTGATGGTTGCGGGTGCTCGAATCGCTCTCGCTCTGGCAATTGCTTCTGCTTTCTGGCGGTCTCTTTCTTCTTGCATCTTCCGGCGATTCTCTCTGAAGGTTTCTTGAGCTTCGGCAGACATAGCTGTGTCTACTTTGACTTTGCTCAAAGACTGGAATGTCGAGACTGCCCCATGCTTCACGGCGCTCTTCTTCTCGCTTTTTGGGGGAAGTCTTGGCTCATGCTGCATCCCGCCCGCAGATCTTGACCATGAATCAAGAGACGCTTGGGTTCTTGGAACCGAAGAAACTTTGGAAGCTTCGACAATTTCCGAGAAACCATGTAGTTCATCTAGTGCTCGTTGTAGCTCTGCTTTTTGTTGCATAGTCATATTAGTTCTGACTGTCCCATCCGACATGCAAGCATTTCGAATATACTTGTCTGCAAAATCATGGACTTCCACATTATATTCTCCTAGGTCATGAAGAAGTTTACCCAGGAGCTTTGTAATGATACTGACGAGGTATCCATCTCGAAGTCGCAGCCATGTTACCATTCCATTAATATTGTTACCAACAATGGCCAAGACCTCTCTGATCGACTCTCTGGAGGACAGATGTCGCTCAATATTTTCCTGAGCGCTGGGCGAAGGCGTGGAGCTTTTCAGAGCAGAAGCGAAGACTGTAAATTCGTCGAAGAGTGCCTCAGCATACTCCATCACAGCGCGGCAGAAGTCCTGCATCTCCGAGTTGCTTTTGTTGACACTGGGCGACCAAACTTCAGTAGATTCGAATGCCACGTGCAATGCCCGCCATTGTGAATGCCACCAATCCTTGATGAGGTACCGTTCATATTTAGAGAAGCTCGAACGGGCTCGAAGGACACCAGTGTTACCAGTCAAGCCGGTGAGCACTTCACCATTGATTTTGATCATGTATGGAACAGGTCCAAAAGTCCGTACACGGCTGACTTCCTTGACTGTTGAATTTATTGAAGCAAGCATCGGGCTGAACGAGGTCTCCAGAAGATTCTGCAGAGCTTCTTGCCTTACATCCTCCCCCGTCATTGCTTTGATTGCACCCACAGTGGCTTCGCAGACTCTTTGATCGCAGGAAAGCAAAGTTGCAACCAATGGCTGTATCATTGTGGAGTCTTGGGAGAATTGAGCCAGATCTAGGCTAGAAAAGTCGCTCAAGCGATCAATAATACGTGAAATATTATCCATCAATTCATCCAAGTCTTTGTTGAACTGTACTCGATCTTTGCTTATCAACTCCGCCTTCTTCCTGTCTTTCGGGTGAAACCTATCGAGTCCAGCCAGTACTGAGGTAGCAGGAATGATGCTCTTGGCCAATTCGATATTTCCGGGTCGAAAGATATCCAGAACGCCTTGCCAGATTGGTTGGGAGTGGCTTCTTAGACCACGCTGAACAGGCTGATCATGTAGTAAGTTGTCGAACTCAGCTCTAACGCTCTTACAATCCAGCGTGAGAGCATTCTTGATAACTGACATCCCAAGTGTTCTCAGTGTCTCTTGTGCGGGTGTAATATTGCCATCTTCCAAGTCTGCACATCCATCGACCATGTTCCGGTGTTTATTGACAAGTCCCATAAGCTCACTGATGACAATCAATGAGGTCGAAGGGTTTATCTTGTAGTCAGAGCTGACGAACGTCTCCAAAGTAAGGTTCAGTGCTCCCATACCAGCAGCACAACAGGCAAGTCTCGTATCATCCGGATATTTGTCGCTTTGAAATCGTTCCAGAAGATGGCGCAGCAACGACCGGCAGGCGTCATATCGATGATCTGTACCTATTGACTTGAGGAAACCCGGAATCCAGGCTATCGGAGCGGATTCGGCTATCTTGTCAAAAAATTCAGCATTCATGAGCAATTTCTCAAATCCTGGGCTCTGAAAAATGCAATCGATTACCGCAGCTGGAGAAATGGTTTCCATAGCCGACCAGAAGACCTTGGGGGCTCTGGTGAGAAGTCCACTGAGTGCATTGATAACAAGCTGAACGATTGTACCGGAACTAGCGGCCAAGTGCTGAAGTGCAAGGCGGTATATATCTGGCTGAACCTCCATACCACGTAGGCGATGAGTAACGAGATCTTGGTCCATTTTCTCCAACATGAGCAGGAATGCTTTCCAGAATCCAATGATATCTTCAGACGCGGCAGAAAGATTCGCCACATGCACGATGGCTTGAGCAAGATTGTCATTAATAACCCAGTCGAAAGTCTTTGCTGACAATTTGTCGGTCATTTTGTCCCAGCAATTCGCTGCAAATCGATGCCGATAATAATTTCTACTGAACAGAAACCGTGCCATCGCAGGCAGCATATCGCCGAGTCTGAGAACCTTTCGCTGTTGAACTTGCTCAAAAACATAGTCGAAGTGCTTTGAAAGTCTCGCATCGTCTCGATGGTAATCGGGACAGCAAAGAGATTCGTAGATAGCCATCAGTGCCGCGGTGTCTTGCTTCGCAAGGTACGATTGGTTGCGTCGCTGAGGTTCTACCGCTCTAAGGAGTTCTTCGCCCTTTTTCAACCCTCTATCAATCCGCTGGAAGTCGAGTGCGTTTATTCGATTTGCAAGTTCTGCAACCACCTCGTCGTTGTATTGTCTATAGGGGTTAGCTGAAGAAAACCACCAGTCTGCCGTCGAAACCTACTCAGAAAGCCATTTCAAATGCTCCTTCCGTCCAACATGCCAATTGAACACACATTTGTCGCATAACTTCAATATATGGTCCAAGGCCGCAGAGTACTCCTCCCGCGCCTTCCCCGTAATATCTTCGTTCAGTCCAAGAATCTGAGAGTATCGATATGCCACCTTGTGTCTTTTCTTGAAATCTTGTATCAATTCCTTCTTCGTCTCCTGGCTCATGCCCTCCTCTGGTTCGTTTAGTTGATCATAGTCCACATTGTCGTCGTCGGATCGTTTGGGGCAGAACCAGTGGGCAGTAGGAGGAAAGCTCTTGAGTTCACTGTCATTTCGAGAGTCAGCATTGGGCCCTTCCAGCAGCAGACGCTATATTATAACAGATCTCCCGTGAGCACGGAAGGGGCTTGCATACGCATCAAGCTCCTGGAGCTGGTCCCATAATTCTTCTTCCCTCATGGCGAAGGATTATACACTGCTAGGAGCAAATCATCTGAGCAGAGATTATTCGGCAGCACAGCCTACAATCAAAGGGTATGTGAAGATGGTAATCAGAAGTAAGAATTAATGTTGGTTGTTGACGATGGAATGTGGTGCAGAAAGAAAGAAGAGCTAGGGCCAGAGGAACGCTTAGAGTCCGGCCTTGGAAGCGCTATGCCAGGGTTTGATATTACAGTTGGAAGTGAATCGTCAGGTTAGGCAAGAGCCGGTATTGTGGCAGATGGTGAAGTTGAATCTTTCGTTCACCAAAATATCGAAGTCGTTTTCGGCAGACGCGAGCCACCAGATCGCGCTTCCCGATTAATGCGGGACTGGCGTCCTCAGCCTTGCGGCAAGGCTGACGAGGCTGTACTCGCAAGCAAGATTATCAGATATTGGATTATAAGCAGGATACGATGCTAGATGAACGACTTCTCTTCGCAGGCTGGATGTCTGAAAACGCGGAGAAGAGAATTGGTCCAACAAGGATTGTTCGTACGCCTCCCAGATACGAAACAAATCGTCCAGTATCCTCATGGGCCTAGAACGTCAACGAGGCCACAATAATTTGCACTAAACACACATATCGTGGTGGCCGAATTCAGTGTCAGTTTGTTGTTTCCTATGCTCTGAAATTCTGGAGCGGAAGACACATGGCCTCTGGCTTTCTGACAGTCGTTCTTTTCATGATCAGATCGCTGCTAGGGCTCACCAGCGTTTGAAGTGATCGTTTTGATTGCAGTCTTTGGGCATCCTCTCCCTTGGGCTACCTGCATATGTTTTGAATTGGCTGAGCACTTGATTAGAATTCTTCATAATCTTTCTGACTTGAGCTGTATAATCTACAGGCAGGGCTTTCTATATGGGTTTTCTTCAATCTGTGCTCTCGGTAGTTGTATGTTTTGGTTCGGCTAAAATTGATGGCCGAAACTGCTAGTGCCCAGACCCAGAAAGCTAATTCGGATCTGCGGCAAGAATGACGCAGCGCGTCATCGACCATAATAATCTCAATGATGTTTTCTTTGATTTTTTTCTCGTCTTTGAGTTTAACATCTAACATCAATTATATCCTCAATCGGCTTGGATTTGGATCTAGGTGTGCTGCACAAATATCTCCTCGCTTCCCTGCCAGACCTACAGTCATCCTCCCGCACCCGAGATCTTTACAACTTAAAATACGTTCAAAATGGCAGGGGTCAAAGCACCATGGTGGGCAACAATTTACGTTATTGTGCCGATTTTCAGTGGATTCGTATGGCTTGGAATGCTTCTCGGCATGTTATTATGGTGGAGTGTAAAAGAGAATGAAGTGCACCTGGTGCCAATGCGCGTTCGTGGAAACCTCTCGTCTTTCTGCTTACTGAAACTCATGATAATCGCAGGTACATCTCGGACATTGGAGCTCATCAACTCCAACCTCTCTTCATTGCCATGGGAACAACTACTGTTGTCAGTTTTACCACTGTCTTCGCGACTGAGCGCTGGCTCCGACACCGGGGGACAATCGCTCGAAACACTTCCAGGTTTCAGAAGATATTGAGCACTTTAGCGATTGTGTTTGCCGTGATTGGCATGATTGGCTTGATCATTCTCACCTGCAGAAATAATATTTATTACTCCACAACTCACGATGCATGTCTCGTTGTATTTATGTAAGACACTTCCTTCATATTCGCTTCGGTGGACATTAGCTGACCTGAACTACAGTGCGGGATACATCATCTCCGCCATCTTCGTTTGCTGGGAGTATCAGCGTCTCGGAATCCATTATCGCCAACATCGCATCCTTCGCATCTCCTTTTGGATCAAGCTCGCGTTCATATTTGTGGAACTGGGCCTGGCAATCGCATTTGGGGTCCTGAGCCACCAAAAGAGATACAACTCGGCTGCTGTATGCGAATGGGTCATCTCCTTCATATACACATTCTATGTCTGGAGTTACGCGATCGATTTCATTCCAGCAGTCAGAACGAAACACTACGCTAGCAAAGAGACTGAGATTGACATGGCCGAGGGCATGGAGGCGGAATCAAGAATGAGAGGGTACCCGGGTGGTGTACCACAGGAACAGGCTGCTTATAGTTCAACTGGTGTGACTCGTGGTCAAGAGTCAAGAAATGTCTAAAGTGGATCTGGAGGAGTCCTAAGAATAGGCGCTGCATATAGACGTGTATATTATGCTTAGCAACGGTGTTTGGGCAGTAAATGATACAGTAGTTCTAGATTAGTTCCGTATAGTAGCATGTTCACAAATATTCTTTCAAGTGCTGAGGTAGTATAAGAGTATCTCGGTCACCTGACTGAGAATGACTGTCATCAGATATACCTGCTTGTCTTAATCGGGCAGGAAATATCATCCATATCTTTGATTTCTAATACTGAGGATTTGGCTCGCGTTCGCGTAGTGCATTTAAAAGCCGCATCGTCGGCAGTATTTTGTGGATGATTTTATTTTCCAGAAGCGGCTTAGCCTGAAAGCCCTCAACACGGCTTGCTCGAACTTGTACCATTGATGCAATGCTGGTGTATTGCTAAGCACAACATTAAGTGTGATGACTTAATTGATACCATTTCCGGCATGAACACAGGGGCGAAAGGCGTTCCCACCGCCGAAGAGGCGGTTCTAGCAATGTATACAAACAACCAAGGCTTATTGAGTTTTCCATTTTCGGCTGCGTTGGGTTTCATTTTCTATCATTTGGACCGTTCCGGAACGGTGAATCTGGAGAACACGTAAGTTCAGTGATCATCTGAAGATATAATAAGCTCGTTCTTTCCCACCAACAGTCCAAATCCCATCACCATCTCAATCCTCTTCGCCTGGTCACCATTCACATTTCGTGCTCCACTTCGTAACACCTGTCACCTTCGAATATACAACCGAAGTAAACAGTCACAATGCCATCTTTCGACCGCAACACCACTGGAAAGGAAGTCGTTGAGACTTTCGCAGCGACCCTGGAAGGCAAGACAGGTAAGGTGCGGGAATCTCAGAAGCCAGGAGACACGCTAATATACATCACAGTTATTATCACTGGTCCAAGTGAAAAATCCATCGGAGCTGAAATAGCCATCTCTCTGGCTTATGCCTCGCCTTCGTCTATTATCCTTCTCGGCAGGACCGAGTCCAAGATCGCACCTGTGATCGAGCAAATCAACGCGATCAACTCATCCATTACTGTCTCATTCGTTCACGTCGATCTTGCTGACCAGGCTTCGATCCGAAAGACAGCTGATGTTGTGAGTGCGAGGGCCAAAAAGATCCATTATCTGATCAATTGTGCCGGTGTAATGGCTATTCCAACCTTCGAAACCACCAAAGACAGCATCGAGCTCCAATTTGGCAGCAATCACATTGGTCATTTCTTATTGACCAATCTGTTGATGCCCCAAATCCTCGCTGCCGGAAAAGGGTCTAGGATTGTGAACGTGAGCAGTAATGGGTATGAGCTTGCCGGTGTCAGATTTGACGATTACAACTTTGAGGTAAATCTCCACACTCGTATACTCGTGCATAGAGCTGATCGAATGAAGGAGGGCAAAGCTTACGATCCGTGGCTGGCGTATGGTCAATCGAAGACAGGAAACGTGTTGTTCTCCACTGCCTTGGCACAGAAGTTGAAGAGCCATGGCATTCAGTCATACGCTCTGCAACCTGGATGTAAGTTTTCATCGTACCTTCAGAGTTGGAATAATCTGACACACTGACACATTAACACAGTTGTCCTGGAATCCAACCTCTCCAACCATGTCACACCTGACATGTTCTCTGCTGCGCTAGTCATCATGAACGAGAACTCCGATGGGAAGCAGGTCGAAATGGAAGCACCAAAGACGCTTCAGCAGGGCTGCTCCACTCCTTTGGTTGCAGCTTTGGATCCTTCTATCAAAGGTAAGAATTTGTTCTACTCGAAGATGTTTCTTCATTTGTTGACACGGAGCAGGACATTCGGGAGGGTTTCTTCAAGACTGCGCACCTAAGCCTATCGAGAAAGAACACGCTAAGGGACAGGAGAATATCGACAAGCTATGGGCATTGAGCGAGAGACTCGTGGGCCAGAAGTTTCCTCTATGAACAGACAGCAGACATAAGGCAAGCGGTATAGGGGTAAGGGTTGTTGATGTCAACACAGCATTTAACCGAGAAATCACGAACATTTGAGTACGCACCGGCACGAATACTAGTCCCACCCAATTGGAAATTGATTAAGTAGCCTCGAGAATAGATAGTAATTATATGATGTGGTCTTACTATCCCTAAACAAGTCCAAGCAGAAGTCCCAGAGACGTAACCTTCTCGCTAACCATGAGTCTAAGAAGCTAAGACTCCTTTGACCATCGGCCTCTGATACTTGTCAAGAACCGTTTCGTTCCTCCAGTCCAACCAGTCATGGTTGAGGATTGCCCACCAGTCATCGAAGTCCTGAATCCCTTGCCTAATGTAGTACGATCCGCCGATTGTCCACTGAAGCCAGCCAATACCACCTTCGATGCGAGCTGCCTCAGCAATGCGATTGTCCCCGGTAACGAAGTCCTTGATACATTGTGCATACACACCCAAGTAGTCGCTCCCATTCTGTGCGAATCCGAACTCGGTGAATAGGACTGGCGCATGGTTGACCGCTGTTGTTTCAGGAGAGGTATCGAGAGCGTTAAAGCCACGAGTGTAGAGGGTTGATTGGAAGTAGGTGCAATTCGTCATCCAATTGTCATAGGTGTGAAGCTCAAAAACGATTTTGTTCGCGTACTTGAAGTCACTGAGCTTAAATACTCGGTCATCGGTGCTGCTCAACGGCTGTCCAGCCGTGATTGGGTTCAGCTCGTGGTCATAGTTGAGGCCGGAGAGGAAAATCAGAGCATCGGGATTGGCGTCATGGACATCTGCAGCAGCGGCTGTCATCTCGTCGTACCAGCGTGTCCAGCCGTATGTTGCATTCGCAACTGGATTTGACACCTCACGGAGTTCATTGCGGAGCGAGAGCGCGGTCGCAGCTGGCCAGTTCTTCTTGGCATATTTTGCCATGTACCTCAGACTTCGCCTCCACTTTCGAACATCGAAGTAGGTGTCATCAAACCAGCCATTGCCATCGTCGCCACTGCAACACCAAATCGCTTTCGACACATGGTTGTTGAAGATGAGATGGAGTTGCTGGCGTTGCAGCTCCGCGGCCACTGCATCCCAGACTTGAAGACGGGTTGTCTTAGATGAGAATCGTGGGTTGTGTTTTAATATCTCGTGCAGAATGACTGTTGCATTCTGTGGACCCAGAACTTTCTTTAGAGCGTCGGCAATGGTTACATCGCCCCCGTTGTCAAGGATGTCATCTACCATCTCAGTGGCCCAGCCCATTCGGACTGAATTCATCCCAAGACCTTTGATTTTGGACACTACATCGGCAATTGATGAGTATTGAAGACCCTCAGGAATCATCGCCTCGCCCTCGCCCGGCCAATTCATGCCCACATAAACGAAAGGCTCCCCGGAAGGATCAATGATCTGAGTTCCCTTCGTCGTGAATGCACCATGAGGCCATTGCTTATGTTGACCGGAGGTAGCTGCCAAGCTTGCCAGAGCAAAGTGAAGGGCAAGACTCAATGGAGTGATGAGGGCCAGCATATTGAGACAAGATTACAGAGTTCCTGAGTGGAAATGTTTTGAAGGACTGATGGACGACGAGACTGAAATCCCAAAATTTGACCTGATCACCACCTTTCTTATATAGCCTCGCCTCTGGGCGTGATTGCTGTCCATTTTCACCAAGATCTACCTGAGTTTGTCACTGCTCGTAGTCTACTGATCACTCCGTAAAATGACGAGAACGGCACGGTTCACAGGAGTAGTCTTCGCAAATGATCGACTATTTCTTAGAAGGCGTCCAGGAGGATTCTGACATCCGACATCCCCGATAAAGATAGCCTGCCGGAGTACATTATAGTAAGAATCTTAGGTACCCCGCGAAAAGCGGAGGTTGTTCGTCCCAAAACTATAGAAGACTGGAAGTGCGGGGTATGGAGAGATTTACATGACTGGGACAATCCCAGGAAAGTCAAGTCTTGACCTCGGAAACAAGTCAGATAGTTCGTACTCGCATTGCGGAGTGAGGCGGGAAACTGCGGGCTCCCGCTTCACCTCTTCTACAAAAGGAAAGTCATGCCCGCTCGAAACCCCATCTTCTTCCCCATGATCCCACACTACTGAACTATCCTCTATCGACGCTCAAATAGTAAACTATTTTCCGCCTCCCCATCAGAATGACCGATCTATCTATCAGCGACCTTAGCCCTGCTCCTTTGAAACCCAAAGCGTGGTAAGAAACATACGGTGGCGTAGAAGGGCGGTCCTACACAGAACAACTGCTAAGCGAAAGCCAGTGATGAGTGTAGGCAGTTGCATCGAAAATGTAAAAATACTCGTAACTTTCATCTGGGCCAATCATTAATATATTTTCTACGCCATAGGTGATTTTACAAAACCTCAGTGCAGTCTGTGCAAACAAAATGGACGTATTTGCAGCCATCGGGGGGCTCTTAAGAAAATTCGGTTCAAACAGGGAATCCAGGTTGAGGTACCGCGGCAGATGAATCGGCCAAGCTCAAAATTCTCGAATAGCAGTACGTCGGTGTTCTTCTATCTATCAGCCAGCATACTGTACTCTAACGAACGCGTCAGTCCAATTCGTCGACGAAACGGCCGAGGTAATTGAAGCATATGAGCCTGGAATTGAGTCTCCAATACAAATCTACGAGCCAGGCTCCAATCCCCAGTCTTTGGCATCATACTCTGCTGCGAGCGATGATTGGAGCAATTTGATGCTCGGACAGTCTTTCGACCGCTGCTGGCCTCTGACAGATGCCACGGAGATTTTATTGCTTGAGCATTTCACACATAATCTATCAAAATTTGTAAGTAGCGATCACCTGGTGCAGGTCTCCAGAAGTCCATATTATTGACCTGATCCTCAGTTTGACTTCTGTGATCAAACACGGCATTTTGAAATCGACGTGCCGCGACGTGCAAGATCCTGCCAGTCTCTTTTGGATGCTATCTTCGCAGTATCGGCTCGCCACTTGTGCATTATCAAGAAAGATTTCGATCCATATGTTGCCGACTTCTTCTATCAGAGATGTCTCCAGAGCTTGATACCGGATCTGGATAAAGAAGGGTCGAACTGCAACGATGATTTGCTTGCTGCAACTGTTATTCTGCGACTTCTCGAGGAGCTCAACGTGCCGCTTGCTGGCGCAGATCAATGTCACCATTCCCTCGGGACACAGGCATTTCTTCGCAGTCAGGAGGCTCAAGTACCCAGCACCGGACTACACCAAGCAGCAGCCTGGGCCGGGATACGGCAGGAAATCTACGCGTCATTGACCATGCATCGACCGCCTGCTATCAAAGCTACTGCCAGCATGATTGATTCTCTCACGAATTTAGACGATTGTGCGTGGGCAAATCGTGCAGTTAACCATTGTTCAAAAGCCCTTGAGTTCTGCTTTGGAGAAAGTGATGGTGGTGGACTTTATTACAATGCTCTGCTCCAGGACAATTTGCAGTGGCTTACACAGCGTCCAGAGTCTTACGATCCGCTGTGTTATCTGGTATCGGATGGTTCAGTCCCCTATCCTTTTTGGGATGTCCGGTTGCATGCCGACTGGCACGGTAAGGGAAGCTCGAATCTCTTCTCATACCTAGAAACTGACATACATAGTCATGGGCTGGCAATACATAACCCTGGCACGTTTGATATTAATGATACACAATCCATATAATCCGCAAGTTGTGTCAATCCAGCAAACCTCGTGGTCGGAAGTGCGTGTAAGTGCGAATTCTTACTAGCGGAAGTAAACAGTGCGCTCGCTAAGCTCTACCAGGATCAGGCACGGTCTGCTCTCAAGCTTCTCTGCAGCATTGCAGTGTCTAATCCTACTACTCCCGCGGCGATTGTTGTTGCCTGTATGGGGATCAAAATATGTGGGAATCTAGTTCAGGGGCGGGAAGAGCAACGAGCAGTACTAGGTGTGCTTTGCCAAACGGAGGAGAGCCACGGCTGGCCGACCAGGACTCTACGGTCAAACTTGAAAGAAGTGTGGGCCACAAAGGCTTCATCTGTAGGCTGATAGCCAATAAGGGAATCATACACATTACCATTGCCTCTTTACACAATATAGCTACCTGGCGGATAATCACAATCAAGTGAATATTGAGTGGGATGTAATGCCTTGGCCCCAGGAAATCGATGGGGCGATCACGATATTCTGGAGTACTCATCCATCCTACATGGATGTTGCCTGGGTTACTTTCACTGACAATCTGTTAGTGGGTATGACTTTGGATCTGGTCGGATAAGCACACTGCAGCTCCTGCAGATTCGAACCTCGCGACAGTCTTTTTTTTTTGTCGGTCTTGGGACCATTGTTCAAGGCACTCAGCACTACACTAGGCTCTAGGTGGATCAAAGCACCAGTCATTCCTTGCAAAATCCGTAAATATGGTTGAGAACTCAGGCAGACTCCTTAGTAGCTCTATTTCCTCATCCACCTGGCTCGCCCGACTCCCCCGCGAACACAAACCCCGCCTGCCCGCGCTCGCTTCGGCACAGCGCCGAATAACCAGAAGCGGAACATTATTTCCTTTCCTGGACATTGGCACAAGGCACTACCTACGACCCTGCATAATAGTTTTGAAGGGATGCCGATCTCAACTGCCATGAAGAGTGGGGACATGGAACGAATAATAGATTTATCGGCACTGCCATGTTACTGCAGCATACAAATCATCCGCCTTCTTGAAGAACTTTGTCCGTTACTATCCCAATTCATACCAAATGCTCAGGAGAAACTACAGAACCAAATTATATTCACACCAAAATCAATCTCAGAATGCCTTCAACTACACTTTCAGACCCTGAGCTCATGTTGCAAGAGAAGCAGCTTTTCGTGAATGACGGCCACCTCCCACCCGAATCAATGGGTCTTCTCAAGCCTACAACCCTCGACACGCCTATCGAAGAGATCCAGCGACGATACAAAGAGGATGGCTACGTCTTCGTAAAAGGTCTTGTTCCACGCGAAGACATCCTCCAAGCGAGACGAAAATACTTTGAGTTGCTTGCCCCGACCAATGTTCTCAAACAAGGAACGAAGCCAGTAGAAGGCATTTTCAACACCGAACAAGACAAACTCAATTTTCCTGGTATCGGCGCAGGAGTTGCAGGCAGCAACGATGAGAATGGTAGAACTACGGGGCCGAATCCAGAACTCGCTGGGCTATTTGGTGACTTAGCTTTGCAAGCTCATCATGAGGATTGGTATAAAGAAGATCTCTGCAGACATCCGGCTCTGCAAGAATTCGTTGCTAAGATGACGGGATGGGGAGATAATACTCTGGGTATCCGCAGAACTCTTTTGCGGAATAATATGCCTGGCAATAAGGCAATCGGTGTCCACTACGATCAGATCTTCCTCAGGCACGGGGAAGACACTTTTGTCACCGCGTGGGTTCCGATCGGAGACATCAAAATCGATGGTGGGGGACTGATCTATCTAGAAAAAGGTATGCTGAGGATCCCGCTGTCCTCATTATTTGCTGGCTAGAGGCAGGTCTAATCATTGAGTAGGACATCTAATCGGTGCAGAGATCGAAGCAGACTTCACCAAGCGTGCCAGAGAAGCCGGTCTTCCTGAAGAAGAGATCAAAAATGCCTACAACCAAAACATGATGAATGGAGGGCTGCTATCAACCGGACCTGCGGGGTTTGCGAAGGAACACAACAGTCGATGGCTTCTCACCGCTTACGAAGCTGGTGATATTGTCTTCCACAATTCATACGCAGTAAGTAATCAGGGAATCACAATTCAACCTTTGATCTCGACAGACCAGCTGATAATTACAAGATCCACGCCTCGACAATCAATTATGACCCAGATAATGTCATCCGCCTGGGCACAGACCTACGATACGTGGATTCTAGCAGACCATGGGATGAGGTAAGATCGGCTCAATTTGATGCTTCAGTCTTTCCTTAAAAGATAGATTGCTAACTTTTTGACACAGAGATGGGCCAATATTCTTCGTCCTGGGGATGGACTGTGAGCTCAGTCAGAACGGGTGACTCATGTCTCAATTGGGGAAGAGTCGCAACAATTATGTGACCACCTTTAAGCTGTTTTGGATCAATTGTGGAGTAGAAACTATCAAGATACGATGATAAACTGTGCGGAGAATGAAATTTTACAACAGGCATTGGACAGGCCTTGCTCTCGGCTAATTCTTCTTGTTGACTTCGGAACTTTGTATGCTGTTTTCCCTCTTAAGATATGTCGGACTATTCATCATGACGAACTCGAGAAATACGAAATGTGAATTCAGCTCAAGCGTAATACATGTCACTTGCGAGTATTCGTGACGTTTCACTCTTTGATCACTTTTGGTACACATATTGATTCTCGCTTGACATTTGCTACCAGTCTCGATGAGCTACAGACTAAGACCCCATAAAGAAACATCTGGCAACAAAATTTCTTTCGAATCAAGGCCAAAAAAAAGACTATCCAAGTCGAGTTTCACATGCCAGTACCATCATTGCCATCATTTCGAACCTGCTTTGAAAGTCTCGGCCGAATTACCCCGAGAGTCGATCCCACATGGAAAGTGGCAACGACCAGAAGCGGTTCCCAAAACAGCAACTTTTTTCCGCGGACAAACCTTCCCACATCCAGCAAACCCCTCCAGTCCCGCTACACTACTCACCAGGAAACCGTTATTCGCGAGTCATAAGCTTCGCAACCTCTCTCCAGAACAGCTAAGATCTTCAAGACTTCGACCCAAGGCTATGGTTGATCGTCGGATGCAAGATCCTAGATGTGTCTCTTGAAGTCAAATTCTCGCATCCCCGACTTCCCCGTGTTCCTGCTTCCCGTTCCTTGTTCTTCTAACCCCATATACCCCGCAACTAATTGATGGAGCTCCGACGTACTTGGAATCGCGCTCCAGATGATGGGCGATATGGAGAAGTGGGATGGGATGATAGCTTGGCCACGCTTTTTCATTTTGTTATTGGTCTCGGAGTAGTTCTTCGTACTCTGCTTTTCTATAAGTTTCCTGGATATCGCCCAGAAATTCGAAGACAGGAAATACAGCATCTTCGAACATCCGCAATTCGCCCTCCGCCTGTCCTCGACTTATCTAATTTTTGACGGGAATATTTGTCTCAAAATAAGATGTCTCGTTCACCTCCACCAGGAAGGGATCTTCCTTCCAAATCCGAAGAGCTCCCTAGTGTGAAAGCAGACGAGTATCAAGTCAGCGATGTCGTAAACATTGTAGATCTCGTTCAGAGCGTCGAAGACATCGAGTGCAAGCCATGGACGAAATCCATGTTTCGTCTTTACGGCTGTCTCCTCGTTGCTTACTTCTGTGGTTGCTTGAATGGATATGATGGCTCGTTGATGGGTGGCTTGAACGCCATGTCATCCTATCAGGACTATTTCAATATGTAAGTTGCTCTGCGACTGCTTTCTTTGACGTCCCTGGACCCTTTCTTCTTCAGCTCAAGTGTCCGTTCGTTATGGTTGCCCTTTCAATTCTCTCCTCCGCGAGCTTCTCTCCTCACTGAGTCTACTTCTTGACACCACAACAGGACCAAAGCCGGCTCTACTACGGGCTTCATCTTCGCACTCTACAACATTGGATCTATTGCTGCCGTGCCTTTCACCGGCCCCACGAATGACTACCTAGGTAGACGTGCGGGCATGTTTACTGGAGCTGTGATCATCATCCTTGGAACATGTTTGCAAGCACCAGCAACCAGTCGAGCCATGTTCATGGGCGGACGCTTCATTCTCGGATTCGGAGTCAGCTTTTGCTCCGTGAGTGCACCAACATATGTCAGTGAGATCTCGCACCCGAAGTGGCGAGGGACACAGACTGGAATTTACAATTGCATGTGGTAAGCATATTCTAGAACATCTTTGAGCCCTTGAATCTCTCCCCTTTTTTGTCACTTGACACCTATCAACATATGGTTGACCATCAGATACAGGTGGGGAGGCGCCATCGTAGCCAGCTGGACCATCTACGGCTGCTCAAAACTGACAACCTCATACGCATTCCGCATCCCCGTCTGGGGCCAACTCGTCTCATCAGTCATCGTAGCAAGTGGAGCTTGGTTCCTACCCGAATCCCCTCGCTGGCTTATCGCACGCGGCAGAACAGATCAAGCACGTGCAGTCCTTGCACGATACCATGGAGAAGGCTCAGAAACACACCCCATCGTCGTCCTTCAGATCAACGAGATGTTGCACAGCATTAAGCTCGACGCTTCTGACAAGAGTTGGTGGGATTATCGCGAACTGGTAAACACGCACTCCGCGAGACGAAGACTCATTTGTGTATTGGGAATGGCGTGTTTTGGACAACTGAGTGGAAACTCGGTCACAGGATACTATCTTCCAGTGATGGTTGAGCAGGCTGGCATTACCTCTGAGAGCACTCAGTTGCTCATCAACAGTTTGAGTCCAATGGCTTGCTTCATCGCGGCACTCGCCGGCGCCAGAATGACGGATAAGATTGGGAGACGGCCTCTACTCTTGTGCTCCATCGTCTTCTGCTCGATCTGTTTTGCTATCATCACTGGAACTTCGAAGCTCGGCGAGTCGGGAAATACTGGCGCTGCGTACACGACGATTGTCTTCATTTTCGTTTTTGGTGTGGTGTTCTCCTTCGGATGGACACCTCTTCAGTCCATGTACATCGTCGAGACTCTAACGACGTCAACTCGTGCCAAGGGTACTGCTGTGGGTAATCTAGCATCTGCGGTAGCCAGCACCATCATCCAGTACGTCTCACCTCATGTTCTGCACACTTCGAAGTACATTCATGCTAACTCCCAACCAGATACGCATCCGGCCCAGCATTCCAAGACATCGGCTACTACTTCTATATCTTCTTCGTCTTCTGGGATCTCTTCGAGTTCGTCTTCATGTATTTCTTCTTCCCCGAGACGAAAGAACGGACACTCGAGGAGTTGGATGAGGTCTTCGAGGCTAGGAACCCGGTCACTAAGAGTTTGGAGAAGCGCGGTACAGCCACGGTGTTGAATGCTATTGGGGCCGATAATCATGTTGTGGCGTAGAAAAACCATTGGATAGGATATGCTGGGAAATTGTGTAGATAGTATGCGGAGCGAAAATTCGAGCTGTTGATCTTTTTCCAAGTCTGTTTTTGGCGGGAAGAAGATCTAGTCTGTGAAGCATCAGCTGATGAATCCTGCAGAGTAGAGTGTTCACAACTGCGAAACCGATAGCTTTCTTCTTACTTTCTCATTTTTGAAGTCCAAGGTTGGTGACTGTCGTATGGACAGATGACGACAAGGTCAGCCAAGGAGGATGCTATTGGGCCGAGAGCATCTTTGACGGCAGCGTAGAAGAGTACCCTAGTGCATATATGGATCGCTCGCATATGAACACAAGTTGCGTTGCCCAACCTCTCAAGTACAGGCTGGGGTCGAGCGAGGTATCACGCAAGACGAGGGGAAAATCATATAGAGCTTTGTTCAATTATCTTTCTTGCTTACAACCGGAACCCTTATATACAGAAAGGATCAAACATCATCAGATCCACGACCTATCCACCGATCGAGTCAAGTCGCTCATTCCATTCAATCAACCAACCGACCCGTCAACCAACCACCGCATTCGCTGAAGATACAACGACCCAACAGCATCTTTCTATCCGACCATCAACACATCGCATTCGCATCGCCGGAAAACAAAATGGGTACTAGCAGCAGGCTTGTCTCGAAAACGCAAATGAAAAAGCAAAGGAGGTGTAGCTATCTGTCTGTATGTCTGAGAGAGGGGAAGAGAGACCCCTGGGTGAAAAGAGAAAAACCAGTGTGCCGGATCCATTCTTCCCGGCTGAACCAAACCGCTTCAGTGCAAAACTCCCCCAACGCCTATGCAGCAAAGTGTGAATGCATGGACGGAACGCAAAAAGCAGAAAAAGAAAAGTAAAACCAGGTCGTAGATCGCTTCATACAGATCATCGTGAAGTTCGAGATCTGCTTTTTATCAACAAAAGAGAGGGTATTGTTGGTAATGTACAAAGTCGCTGCCGTGCTCGGTGAGTTGGAGCGTGGCGAGGCATGTGAAGTTTGGGCGTGGTGACCAGGTCATTAATCGCGGGCATTGTTTCTCCGACTTTGCACTGGGCCGAAAGAGTGGCTTGACTCTAGTCGAGTAAGCAGAGCCGCAGATGTGAAGTCGTTGCTCTGCTCGTAACTTGGACGTATACGGTCCATTGAGGCACGTATCCTGTCGTAGGACGGCCTTGCTCTGTCTATGGAAGGACGGCTGTATGCCGGCTGGTCGAGAGAGGGTCGATGTCGAGTGAAGTCTGTTCCGTCGCTGCCATTTTGGCTTCGAGGGTTGTGTGTGGTAGCCGTTGGAGCAACTGAAGGGGGGTAAATGGGCCGTTGGTCTTCATCAACGCTCGGATAGTGGGTATGCTTACTCGGCTTTGCGATTTCGTACGATGTTGAAGTTGACCCATTCGAGATTGTATCTTCGGTTGCGGTTTGTCCAGGCTTATCGAGATGCTCGAATTTGCCTTGACGCACTTGCTCGCGAATGATGTCGACGTCGTATGGGAAGTAGATCTTCTGAATGGCCTTGACGAAGAATCGAGGCGCCAAAGATAAGACAATCGACAAACATGTTACTGCCCAGAAGGTTGGCTGAGCGAAAACCTCTGTTGCAGCCTTGTAGAAGTAGTCCGAGGACTTGAAGGCTGAGTAGACGCCAGTCCAGAACCAGACAAGCAGACTACTGATGATAACAAGCAATAACATGAGCCAATCCCATCGGTATGTATTCAGCAGAATGTAAGTGTTGATGACAATGATGGCCGCGGGAGCAATGTACACGCCGAAACGTTCCCGGTCATCAATGTTTAAGCCGTTGTGAGTGACGAAGTTCCCCGGAAGGAAGGCAAGGTAAGCCATGTAGAACAAGATCACGGATTGATACAATCCATCAATCATGTACAGCCTGTTGTGATGTTAGCACCGATCGTTTCAAAGTTTTCAAAATTGCCTTACCAGAACTTCTGTTGAGTCCACTCAAGTCGCTCGATACCACGGCGATACAGCTGTGGAACAGCAAGGGACACTTTGTCGCTGACGTCCTGGTCCAAAACACCCATGAAGATGACTGGAAGCGATGTGAAGGCCAAGTTGAAAAGCAGAATGTAGGTGTAGTCGTAGAGATATGTTTGGTCGAAGCTGCAGTAGATCTGGTACCAGAAAATGGTGAACGTCCAGACGATATTCTTGTAGAAGAAATTTGCAATGGTTTCCGCCAATCTTCTGTAAGACCAGCGACCATGCACGAGGACCAATCTTTGCAAGAAGCGGAATTGACCGATAGCGTAATCGGCGGACATAACAGCTTGTCGACCTTCCTCACCGGCAATACCGACACCAACATCGGCCTCCTGGATCATGGCCACGTCGTTGGCTCCGTCGCCAATAGACAGAGTCATGACATCCAATCCACTCTTGACCATAGCAACAACTGCAGCTTTCTGGGCCGGACTGACACGACAGCAGAGAACAGACTTGCACTGCTTACAAAGGAGCAGGAACTTTTGACGGATCTCCGGATCAAGAACAAGTTTGAGGGAATCACCATCAATGACGATGGCATGAGTTGGTGCAGGTGGTTCATGGCTCTTTCGAGCAGCCTTCAGTTCTGCGTCTGACCCTGTCATGTTAAATGTCGCGAGGTGCTTGTCGAGCTCTATCTCAGCGCTTGCAGTCGTTTCATCCTCGATCTTGAAGACGATGAGTTCCATGTCATTGTTGAGCAAGTTGCAAGAGAAGCCAATGTTGATGGCAGTCTCAACCTTATCTCCAGTCAAAACCCAAAGCTTGATACCCGCTTCAGCAAGAAGAGCAATGGTATCTGGGACGCCCTCTTGGAGTCGATCCTCAATAGCAGTGCCACCAAGCAAAGTCAGGTCGCGCTCGATCACGTCAGAGACTGCTTCTAGCTTGTCCTCTCGGTCTTGAATGGCAGCAGACGCGATTTCGTGCTCCTTATTCCACTTTTGATACTCTTCCTCGCCGAGCTCTCTTTGTGCGATACAGAGAGTACGTAGCCCTTCGCGTGCAAACATCTCAAGGTGCTCGGCTGTTGTTCTTCGCAGCTCGGATTGTTCTCCTCGCTTCAGTCTGGAGTAGATCATACTGTCTGCACCCTTGCAGTATAGAATGATCCTGTTGTCGGGCATTCTGATAATGGCACTCATTCGCTTACGAGTAGAGTTGAATTCGAGAGTGTTGAGAACCTTAAAAGAACGATCCTCGCCCTGAATGTTCAAGCGAATGCCGTCTGTGGAGTTGCCCAATACCGTGAAGCCAACATCTCGAGCCGTAGCAACTAGTGCAGCCTCATCAGGAGACTGTGCCTTGAATTCTATCTTAGGTGGGTCACCAGGAGTCATCTCAGCAATGACCGTGTGACACAAAGCCAGTGCCAGCATGAACTGCTCGTTAGCATGCTGTTGCTCTGGACCAGATTGTCCGGCCATATCGGTGATGAAGTCTGGTGCAACGAAAGTCAGATCATCGTCGTGCAGGTATGGGTTGTCGTGAAGCTTTCTGATATCTTCAATCATCTTGACCCGCGCTCGTGCAATTTCCTCACGCGCTCTTGCACCTTCCTTTTCGACATCGATACCTTGTCGCTTTTGCATACCAGCTTGGGCCTCAGTATAAGCCTCTCCGTACGGCACACCGTTGATTGTTGCCTTCTTGAACTCCATCACATTTTGAGTGAGGGTACCAGTCTTGTCAGAGAAGATGTATTCGATCTGACCCAAGTCATCGGAAATATTCCAAGATTTAGGGGTACAAGGGTAGTCGATCTTGTCGTAGTACATCTCGGTATCGCTGTAGATGAAAAAGGCCTGGCATGTTTTGATGATTTCCAACGAAATGTACAGCGAGATTGGCACCAAATTCTGGAACAGAATAATGGCAGCCCAGAATGTGATGAAGCCGTCCAAGGATGGTTTGCCACCAATGGATCCGTATTCGAAGAACTGGATGGAAGTATCTCCCAGGCCCCAGTAGATACCCTGGTACAGTCCAGATGCGAGACACATGAGGAGCAGGATGACGAAGTTATAAATGACGTTCCAGTTGAGCTCTCGTGAAATGCGTGAACGCTTGCTAGGAGTGATTCCGGAGTTAATCATGATCTTGGTATCGAATCCAGTAAAGACAACAACACCAAGCACCCACTCGGTGTTGCGCAAATTGCACCCTCTGAGAAGCATGTTGTTGATAGAAACAGGCTCGGCCATTTCCTCTCCTCCGGCATCCGGAGATTTGGAGTTTCTTTGTGTCCAGCGCGCAACAGCGCTGTATTGATAGAGATTTGCTTGAGGTGGCTCGCTGTCAATTGTGAATTCGGTCCTTTCGCAGTCTCGAGCATGTTTGATATCACGCCCACTTCGAAGAGCATGTCGGACCTTCAAATTGGTCTCTCCATCCAAATTCTTTGTCTCCACGTAACAAGCACCATCGGGATCAGATGTTGATAAAATAACAATGTCGGCTGGGATTTGATCGTCATTGTAAAGTCGAACAAAGTCGCCGACTTTCACATTCTTCCAATAGTCAAGATGGAATCTAGACTTTCCAGTTGCAGTCCTGGCAGGATTGATCAGGCTTCCAAAATTCTTCACAGCTGGGGATCTGTGCCCATCCTCATACGAAAATGCGCTACCTGGGCGCACATGAGGCTCAGGAATCTGCAGGCTATCGTCGCGGGGTAATGGCGAGGGGACGGGTGTCATCTGGATCTCCTCTCGAGCAGAAGCGAATGATTCCCGGGTATTGGCGGTGAGCGCAGACTGTCTTCTGGTGTCTCTTGTCTCCCTGGTTTCAAAAGACTCTCTGGGACGGTCCAGAGCTGCCGATGCATATTCTTTCCCAGGCGTTTGTTTTGGCTTCTTCATTTTGCGCCAGAGGGACACTAGTCCTCGAGTGGTCGCTTTCTTAAACCTTCTCCAGAGAGAAATGTCGTCGTCGCTCACGTTGACGTTGTTCCAGTCGATCAATCGGTGCACAGGGGAGTTATTCAATTCGTTGTCCAGAACCGTCCGCCTGTAATCTTCCACCGCATCCTTCACAGCCGTTATGAAGACAATAACAATCAAAGGAACGGCGTTGAGGCCTGGATTCGAAGCACCAAAGATGCTAAAGAACTAATCGCTAGTTAGCTTTTATTGCGCTAATCGTACCGCGTCAGACTTACAGCCAGAATGATCAAGAACAAGAAGTACACATTGGCAACATTCTGGAATTGAAACATCAAGTTCTTTGGGATGAAACTGATCGGAGTGTACTTTGCAGTTCGAATCTTATTCCTTCTGAAGTGCTGAGAGGGGTGGCCCTCTTCATCAACAGCATCTGGAGGTAAGGGGATGTTGAAGTAGAGTTTCCGCGGGCCCTGGCCTTCTGTATCCTCTGGCTTTTCATCCTCAGCTGCTTCACTCGGTTCTGGTTCTTCCTGAATCCCGCCCAAATCTGTGCCTAACGATTCTCCTCCTGTTGATTGCCTCTTCTTTTCACTACTTGTTGACCCCTTGTGTCCCAGACGCCCTAAGATCGAACCTCGTTTCTTACTCCCTTTCTTCCCTGCTAACCTCTGGGTCGCCCATCGTAATCGCTTCGTCGGATTAGGCGCATCGTCCTGCTCCTCGTGGGGTGGAACGGTCATGGCGACAGATTAGCTGTTGAGAATGGCCAAAGGCCTCTCGCGGAGAGACAGGTCGCCTCTGGATACCTCGAGCCCAGCCCAGATTGTCGTGATGATCCGCCAGTTGAAGTGAGGATATATTATTACAACAACATGAATACTCTTTGAAGACGATGTCGTAACGAGTGACGGGGTTGAATTGTTTGGTGTCGAGGGGATGAAGAGTCGAGGGGAAATTTACTTTGGTTGGTTGTATGGGGACCGGATGAGGCGGATCAATCGCGTAGGGTGCGGTAAGGTAAGCAAGCAAGCAGCAAGGGCGCTTCTTCAAATTCCAAGACCCAACCTGCCGCTCAGGGGAAGCGCGCCGTGTTCAACTTTTGTTTGTGAGAGGTTATGGAAAAGGGATGGCTGGAACTGAAACGATTCTTTGCGAATGCCAGAAGTTGTGTAGAAGGGAAGAAGGCTTTGTTGCTACGTACCGTCAAATTCAGTTCGCTGTTGTTCTGTTCACCTTCGAGCTGCGCGACTGTGCTTAATAACTGAACTTGACTAAGAAACGCCACTTCTCCCGAAACCCCGTATCAGAACAAATTGTGTCCGGTGGAGGAGTTGCAATGGCATCGGCTTCGGACTTCGATGTTGTACTGCTTGCGTTGCAGGAGACAAATTCAAATATGCATATCTCTATGGAGAGAGGAGGGGGGATGGTATTAGGTTTATTTCATTTCTATTTGCATTGACTGTTCTCTGTACTATTCTGCACTGCTCTCACTGCACTGCCCGAAGAGACGAAGGATGAGTCGAGCTGACGGCGATGATGATGATGCAGTCAAATACACATTCAGCACTGCACATTACTGCCAGCGAGCTCACCAATCATAGGGGCATTCCCGGGCGAGGGACTGATTACTGTAAGATGTGCGCTACAGGGGGTATCTACCCGTCGTCGCGCTGGCCGGTGAGATTTGTTTAGCAATCGTGGCACAGCTGGGCGGTGGATGGGCGTGGGATTTGGAAAGGTGCCGAAGGCTTGCTCTGCTCCTGACTTCTGACTGGAGGAAGGGAGGCCGAAGTCCCAAGACTGGTCCGATCACGTCAATTTTAAACATCAGAGTAGAAGTTAGAGTATATTTAAGCTGCAGGCGAGGAGATCGTAGCCGATTCTTGACTGGTGTCATGGCAGATGCAAAGTCATGTCTGTTCTCCAAAGTCTAACTAACCATCATCGATCTGATACAGACTCTAATGCAAACATCCAGCCCAGCCTGCCTGGCTCTCCCGCACGGGACGGATGAGTTCATACGGTCCCTTTCATACCGTTCTGTGTACGGAGGAACAGGCTTCAAGTGCAAATATCAAACACAACATTTCTCCAGAAGGCCAAGGCTCATGTCCCTGCATTGGAGGGGCAGTCAAATTAAGAAATGCGTCAACCGACACGATCATCCCAAAAAGGGGTCCACTTCTCCTCCACCGCTCACGAATCTAATTCGCGTCTGCATCAGATTCTAAAAGCGATACGGCTTTCTTAAAGCCGAGCCCGGGGACGGCGGACACAAGAAGATCCCATCATCCCAGAGGCCAGAACACTGGACAAATTCGGCAATATTCGGACGCAATAACACCCTGATCCGAAGCTCGTCTGCGTATCGATGGTATGCTGACAACATAGGGGCTCGAGACTTTCAAACCCTCGAGACTTTGGAGTCGTCTATCTGGGAACTGAATGTTATGAAGAGTGAAGGTTGTTGGAAGTGCTTTTAATGCGCAGGATGGAAACAACAAAGAGCAGCCTTCCTGTTAGAACACACGGAACAAAATACTGGTAGGTGGCTGCTGCCCAAACGTCTGTCAAACAGGAGAGCTAGATGCAGGGCACACACCTCGTACAACCTTTTGGTAATACTGCGCCGTTTCCTCTGCTTGAGGCTATTTGATGAAACTGGCCGGAAGAAAGATGGAAGGAAGGGAGGGCGGTTTAGGCCCCTGGGCGATTTGATCTGAAATATTCTCGGTCAAGATTTTTGACAACCACACGTGACTTAACCCGCGTAACTAACACGCTCTACGCGAACTACTTCAGCATCGCGTCACAACCAACACCAGCATCTGTGAGAGTCCGTGACGGCATGAGGCGGTCCATTTTCGAATCTGCGACTCTGTGAATATATGACCATGGCGTCCAATAAATCCATCCGGGACTTTTTCAAGCCAAAGGCCGTTGCGGAGCCAAATGCACCTGCTCCGTCAGCAGCTTTCAAGGTCCCTTCTGTACCAACAATGAGGGCTGCCAATGTATCCGCACCAAGCACTCAAATGGCGCCTCAACCTTCATCGGCGCCCAAATCCTCAGATCAGCGAAGTTATACTTCCAGCTTGTCACCGCCGCCAAGCAGTGATGCCTCAGAGCGGCCACATTCGGAACAAAGAGAAAATGTTCCACCACGAGCCTTACCAGCAAAGAGCTCATCAGACCGTGTCATCGAAAATTCAGACGATGAAGATGATTCGGATGACTCTCTAGAAGACCTCTCCACTATCCTGGCAGCAAAATTCCCAAATTCTGCAAGCCGGCCCAAGATGTCAGGTGAGAAACCAACACCAACTACACCTGCGGCTCCCCGGTACAAAACGCGGACAAATTTCCATGTCTCGCCCATGCCTGTTCTGTCCAAGAAGAAGTTCGACCTCAAATCGTTGGTCAGTCATGCCGAGGACGACGAGGCTGCTGAAGCTACCACTCAGAGGTACAAGGCTATGCTCGAAGAGCCGGATATCGAGGAAGATGACAGGTCTTCCTCAGATGCTGCGAAGCGAGGGAAGTTCAAGCATAGTGTCTTGCTAGAATCAGTTGTAGCGGATGGAGAAGATGGAGGTACTCACAGAGTCGCAAGAGCCATCCAGAGGACAGAAGCTACAATCGTAGAGCAACGGTGGTACTTCTTCGAGACTGGGACCAAGCAAGTCAAGCCAGAGCGCAAGCGCTTCCCAGTTGCTTCGGTACCGGAAACTTGGAAAGACGTTCTCATTGATCCTCGGATGAGACAACAGACTTTTGCCTCTGGTTTTGCGGAAGATATGGTTTCCATGGGCCACGAACTACCGGAGGAGCTCTTCCTCTGGATGTTGGACGAGGTATCGGTCGAAGCAAGAGATCCTCTTCGAACAGCGTACCTCAGCACCATGAGAGAGAGTCACGAGCAAATCACACGTCTCATCACAGACGATGCCATACGGTCGATGTTTCTTCGCTTAGGAGCTAACCCCAAAGCTCAAGAAGTAGAAGCTCTAAAGTCAGTCAACAAACTAAAGTGCCCATACCCGAGACGAAATTGGGCAAACCTACTGGCGATCATCAAATTCTTTGGTCAGGTGGCTAAGTTATTAGATGAAAAGTCAAGACGGTATTTCATATTCATACTGCTCAAAATGAGCTTAGACAAGATGGTTTCCGAGAACGTCGATATCCATGCGGCAGTTCAAGAGACAATCGCAAGGTTATGTCAGTATATTGTTGACTGGGACGGCACAGTAAGCCTTCCATTTCTCATATAAAGCTCAGCAAGACAACGTCATCAACTAACAAAACTACAGTGCATCTTCGTCTGCGAAAGCATCTTCAAAAGCACCACCTCCGCCTCCCTTCGCCTCCAAACCATCGAAAGCATCGCCTCCACCTCTCCACGCAGCCACGACCTCCGGCGCCGCCTCGCAACCTGCTTCTTCCACGACTCGCTCTCCCACGCCAGCCAATCCAGCTACCACAGCACCTCCCTCCACGCCATAATGTCTGCCTTACAAGGGCCTCGCTTCCGCATCAAACCACAAACCGACACGTCCCCCGGAACAGACTACCACGAGCTCCGGGCGCTCGTCTATCTCCTCGACGTGACACTTGATGATGGTTTATCCTCAGATCGTGATCTAAGCGATAAAGAGCAGGAGGAGATGTTCAACGAGGATATCGAGGACTTTGCTAAGCAGTTGGATTGGATTGGGTCGAAGATCCAGACTGGTGGTGCAGCGTTCTTTACGAGGCTGGATACGAAGGAGGCGTTGACGCTGGTGAAGCAGAGGGCGGTGGGGATGCTGAGGACAAAGAGTAAGTTAAAGCATTCGTGGTATAATGAAAATGATGAGAAGGAGAAGAAGAGGCTAGAGAGCTTTGAGAGAGAGAAAAAGGGGATGGCGAGTTTCTTGAAGAAGCAAGTTGCTGAGTAGAGTTATGTTTTGTTATAATTGCGAGTGTTCACTTTGGGGACATTGTCGAGGCATAGCGTAAGAGGAGTTTGAGATACCAAATCATAGAAAGAGTAACTAGAGAAGACGAGAGACCGACGGATTAGAGACTGCACCTTAGTCTCATTCAAGTTTCATTGTATCATACACAGCAGTCTACAAACTCTTCTTGTGTCTCGCAACGCTAGCAATGTGCATATTTAGCAACTGTGACCTGACGAACTAGCAATCCCAACTCTCTCATTCCACTTCGAATCCGAATGTCCCCCGCAACAAGTATGTATGCTACACCACCAGCCCGGCTCTACTCGTAGAACTTCCTGTTCTCGTTGGGTCCAAACAGCTTGGTCCGGATGGAAGGTAGAGCCACGTCCTCCAACAGCTTCAACCGCTCGTCAAAGGTATTGGTGATTTCAATCTTGCCATTGCCGCCAACGATTGCGACGCCTCCAGTGCTATAGTCAATAGTCAGCATATGCCACTCTCATTGAAGCATTTCCTTTCAAGAAGAAGGGGGAACATACCATCCATCAGGCAGCGGATTCGACTCATCAATGCTCGCGCTAACATCCTTCTTCGTCTTCTCCTTATACTCCTTCTCCGCATCCTTAATCGCCTTCCCAACCACATCCTTATCTGCCTTCCTCGCCCTAACCACCAACTTCTCCTCATTCAAAGCATAGAACCCCTCCAACAAAAGCCCCTTCAACACCGTCTGATACTTTCCCTTATCCTTCGTTTGGTCCCCCAACTTCTTCTGCGCAGCCTCAAAGATGGCATCGAGGAGCTCCTGGCGGGCAGAGAGGACCTTTAGGCGCGTCTTGTTGGCGACCGTCGAGCGTGTGATCTGCTGCGACATCTGGGCTGTCTTGAACTTCTTCTCGTAGGTCGTGTCGATGGCGGCCGTTTCCTGGCGGACCAGCTTCGACTTCTCGATGGCGAATTCCTCGTCGGCTTTTATTTCGATCTCGCGGCCTTTCTCCATGGCTTCTTGCTTGATGAAGGCTGTCATCTTCTTGAGCTCTTGGCCGACCTGTTGTGCCCATTGCTGTTAGCTACTTGCTCTCTCTGCCTTGGTTTGAGACGGTTGTGAGAACTGCCAATTGGTGGTTGGATAGTTGGGACGGGGAGGTCTGACCTGGTCGTCCGAGAGAGCGTGGGATTGTGACATCTTGACGGTTGTGGGTGGGTTGTTTGTTGGAGGAGGGGAGTTGGGGAGCTGGAGCTGGAGCTGTGAGGTTGTCAAGCTGGAGCTCTTGCGATAAGAGGAGCAACGATCGACATGGCCTTGGCAGCATAAGCGAGACAATCACGTGTTTAGGTATAAATATAAATATGCAGGACCTGCTCCTTCCTTTTATCATAATTGGGAAGTAGTTGCAGGCTCATAGGTTGTTGCCTTGCCTGCAGCATATAGGAAGCATTTTATGTACTGCTTTCACTTTGTGACATTCATTCGATCATTCCGTGAGATCCAATTATTCCAAGATACCAAAAGATAGACACACATCACAATGGTTTAATACAACATCTTTCAGGTTCAAATGTCACATTATTTCATATAACATGGACAACATCGAGGAATTTGGCCTATGAAGGGTACTGTGAGAACTCTGGCTCTGATGCTCAGATACTTCGTCGTAATGTTTACAACGGGCATTGATACGTCCATCAATCTTCCAGGCCATCCCTCCCCGATCATGTCCCGAATCATAAACTAAGCAATGGACCGAAAACGTTCTCGTTCAAGACTGCGGTATTTCTCAACTCGTTTCACTTGAAGTAGCTCGACATCCATGCTCGGTCTCCACCATTTCACCACCTACCGCCTACCTCAATGTCACAAATCAAAAACAGCACAACATAAGAGTCTCAGACCCAACACTTGATGCAAATCTCATCCTTTACCTACGGCTCATAAGCCGCCATCTCACTACAATTAACATGCGGATTCCCACTTTCAATCTCCGTCCAAAACGCCTCTCCCTTCGGATCCGTCATCCCATTTCCCCTCTCCATCTTCGCCTCAAACTCCTGCCTACTCTTCACCGCATAATGATGCAATCCAATCCTCGTCCTCGTAATCGGTCTCCTCCACGCATCCGTCTCGATCACATCCCCATTCTCGCCTACGGTATGCGAGTCCGGTGACGTCTCGAATTTATGCGGATTTATGGGTGGACCCGCGTGTGACATCTTGACGATGGATTTGATGTGGCTGTTGGCGGAGTCGTCGCCGTTGTGTTCTAGATCGTCATAGATGCAGGTTGTGAAGGCCTTGCGTACGGATTCTGGCCGGGATGTTAGGCCCGAGGAAGTGTGCATTCGCCAGCTGATTCTCTCCATTAGCATTGCCTTCTCCCCATTGACCAAGCCATATTCGCCCTTTTATCCAGAGGACAGGATAAGTATACTTACTTTATACCCAACGCGCCCACACTCTCATCATCCTCAAACGTTTTCAATACCTCACCTAACGTCTCCGGTCCAGGCGTCTCCAAAAACTCATCACCATCAATAAACGCCATCCATGTATGTCGCTCCCTGTACCTTTCTATACACCACGTATAGAACGTCAACTGCATATAGCCATCTCTACCCTCACGCTCCTGGTACGTGAAGGTCAAGGCCGTCCTCGGAATTCCAGGATACTGGAAACTCGAGAGCGGCGGATCTGATCCATCGTCCATGACATAGAAACGCCTAATTCCCATATTATGGTAGTGATGTACGAAGAACTCGATCATGTCCACGGCCTGGTCTTTCACGGCCATGCATATTGCAATCGGTTCGGCAACCGGTATGCTATCGTATGGTTTGTCGATGTTGCCATCTGCTGGCTGCGACGTTAAGAATGGAGGTGTGTTTTCGACGTGTGGCTTGTCTGCGTCTGAGTCGACTACGGATGGTGGTTTAGGTCTAGTCTTGGGCTTCTTTTTTGCTGGAGGTGGGGGAGGTGCCGGCGCTGCTGCTGCTTTTCCTGGAGGGGGAGACGATACGCTGACTTCCGAGGAGGGGGTTTCTTCGAAGAGGATGAAGTGGAGGCCCATGAGGCAGATGGTAAATACGAGGATGTGCTTCCATTGTATTTGCTGGATGCTCTTGAGAGCATGTTCGGTGCTGAAGTCGGAAAACATGACTGGCTGTCTATTCTATCGTGTCGGAGGTATTCGCGCGCTCGCTGTTTCGCAGAAAATCCAATGGATACACAAAATTCAAATAAACGGAATATAGATAATGACCGAGTGGTTAAAAAGACATTAAGGCGGAGTAAATTACTAAATGAGAGACGTGTCTGCAAGAAATGAACGACTCGTGGGAAAGTCAAAATGGGAAGAGAAGGATACTGAGCTTGTCGCAGAATAGCGAATACTTGCCTGCCCATGTTCCGCGAAGTCCAGTCCCCTATCAACCATAGAGGGCTGAGCTAGTGTCTACCTGGACCATAGTGGGGGCGCAGATAGTCCCGGAAAGGCACATGAACCTGTCCATTTCGGGGCGCTTGCTATTGCATATGCGGCCATGTTGGTTGTGGCTGACTGGCTGACAGTCTGCTTTTGGTGGGATGAGGTTGAAGATACGAAGGAAATTGGAGACGGGGACAGGCCATAGCGGCTAGTGAAGAAAGGGGCATGCGCTATTGGAGGCGAGACTTAGTGGGCGGCAAGGCTGAGAGAATTATCGGATGAGGGGCTTGACAATCTTGAAGACTTTTACCATGATACATCTGCAAGTATGTTTTGATTAAATCGAGTCGGACATGAAAGACCCCAACAACCTTCATAGGAGCTTTGGATTGGTCGTAGCGATACATGTCAGCAGCTGCATGTACCTGTCCGAAAAACAAACGTAAGTGTTAACCCCTGAAAATAGTGGCGTGGCGTTCAAGCGAGAACGATTCCGAGCCGACAATGGTTCCAACACCAATTATGAACTTTCTCTGCTTTGGATTCGGCAACTGTTTTACGAACTCTCACGAAGCTCTAACGGAGAGTGCTTTTAGTTAATTTGAATTCCGCTAGATCATATACATCATACATAAAGCTTTTAAAGAGCTAACAAATTTCGCTTTAAGAGATATAGAAGGAAAGATACAAAATTACAACTTCGATGCCGGCGACGCACTTCCTACACTGGTGATCTCATTGTACAGCAATCTAGACATGTCCATTAGTAAGTAGTCATTATGGGAAGCGGAATAGACTTACGAAGTCAAGAAATCGGCATAATCTTCTCCAGTGACCTGCCCAGAGAAATATTGAGCAGCCAAGTGATACTTGTTGCCCTTCTGTCCCTTCGAGGCCAACTCATCTGCCTGCTCCTTCAACAGCTTCAGCGCATACGCCTTGTCGACTTTCTTGCCTTCGGCGGTAGAGACACCGTGCTTCACCCATTGCCACAATTGACTACGGCTCACTTCGGCGGTAGCAGCATCCTCCATCAAGTAGTTGATAGGAACGCAACCAACACCACGGAGCCAGCCCTCCATGTATCCCAAGCCAATGTTCAAGTTCTTGCGGATGCCATCCTCGGTGATCTTGCCTGGCACGTTCATATTGAGGAGATCGTTCTGACCGATCTTGACATCTTCGCGGCGGACGAACATTTGGTTGGGAGTAGGCATGTGCTTGTTGAACACTTCCGACGCAATGGCAGCAAGTGCTGGGTGAGCAACCCAGGTTCCGTCATGGCCAGCCTTGACTTCACGAAGCTTGTCGGCGTAAACGCCTTCCATTGCCTTGTCGTTTGCGGCTTTGTCGTCCTTGATGGGGATTTGAGCGGCCATTCCACCCATGGCGTGGACTTGACGTCTGTGGCAGGTCTGGATAAGAAGCTTGACGTAAGCATCCATGAATGGAACAGTCATGGTGACGGCTGATCTGTCTGGAAGGACAAAATTTGAGTTCTGGCGGAACTTCTTGATCACACTGAAGATGTAATCCCATCTTCCGCAGTTCAAGCCCGAGGAGTGATCGCGAAGTTCGTAGATGATTTCGTCCATCTCGAAAGCGGCGAGGATGGTCTCAATCAAGACCGTACCTCTGATTGTGCCGCGAGGAATAGCGACGAAGTCTTGAGCGAGGTTGAAAACATCATTCCAGAGACGAGCCTCAAGATGGGACTCCATCTTTGGAAGGTAAAAGTATGGTCCAGTTCCCCGCTTGATCAGCTCCTTTGCATTGTGGAAGAAGTATAGGCCGAAATCGAAAAGACTGCCAGAGATAGGCTCGCCATCAACAGTTACGTGCTTCTCCTCCAAGTGCCAACCTCGGGGTCGAACAATGAGTGTTGGGAGCGTGCGATCGGTTCGTAGCTTGTATTGCTTCTCTCCTTGCTTGAAATCGACTTGCTTGCGGATGGCATCGTACAAGTTGACTTGACCGTTGACCATATTATCCCAAGTGGGAGCGCTCGAATCTGATCGCAACTAAGTCAGCAGGTGATCGTACGATAAAATGACAAAATACATGCCTTCGAAATCTGCCATGTACGTCCAGACATTCGAGTTCAGTGCGTTCACAACCATCTTGCGGTCTGTTGGACCTGTAATCTCTACCCTCCGGTCTATCAGACCTGGTGCGGGCTTTGCTCCCCTCCACGCATCATTTTCGCGGATATGTCTCGTTTCTGGAAGGAAGTCTGGGAGAGAGCCCTTGTCGAGCTCTGATTGTCTGATCACACGTCGTTGGAGCAGGTCCTTGCGGGTGCCATTGAAGGATCTGTGAAGAAGGGCGAGGAATGCAAGAGCGTCTTTGCTAAGGATCTTGCCGTTGAAGTCGTTAATTGTGCCAGCAACGTTGACGCCCTGTAGGATAGAGTCGGTAGTAGCCATTATGTATGTATACTTAGTGTTTCGTAGGAATGAGGTATGTTTCGAAGAGGAGAAGCTTGGGGATATTTGAGGAGGGCGAGAACGGCGATCTATATGCTTTTCATACGTCAGATGGAGCTTCTACATCATTGGAGGGAGCTTCAAATAAATACCACGGCAATGAGGAGCTAATCGGCAGAGCGCAGGAGAGCGGATAGAGCAGCACGGCTCCGGGTGGAGGGGAATGCAGTGTTTGGTGAGAAAGGAAGCTTGTGAATGTGGGGAACCCCAGGAATAGCGTTACAAATTGTTGCCGCTCTATTGCCGTTGAAAGTCTGGGGGTGGTCTCGAAATGACGTTGTTGATCTGCCAATCGAATCGTCGATTCAGTAGAAGTCCTTCAAAATTGTATGTGCTTGGTGACTACAACTTGAGATTCCAGCAGTGGGATTTACTGCTTTGTCTCTCCCATTCTTGCATGTGTTATCAAGCGAAAATGACGATGTTGACCTCTCTATCGATATGCAATCGAACCTCGGCAGCTCCCTATGCCCGCAAACCCCCTGCCACCGCCTCTATCCGAAGCGACAATGCCCGCAAGAACATACCAGCCGAGGCTATTCCGCTTTATCCGATCCTATTTCCGATCCTACTTCCCCTCCGCGAGCGCCCTCTCACTAACAAGTACATAGAAAAATGCAAAAGGATATTTCTTTCGATTTTTGGGTTCCATTGATTTCAGAATTTTCAGATCGCCGCTTTGCAGCATGTTGGTTCGAATGACATTGACCAATGAATCGGAAGAATGTTTGTACGTTTGGATCATGAAGCACTTTCCCCTCTCCTCATTGCCCTTCGTTCTCATTAGCTGCATCCAATGGAGAATTTATATACTTTCTGTTTACTCGCTTCTCAAGTGGCCTGTATTGACATACAACCGAAGTGTCAAATGCTTTCAAATATTGGAACAAGCTTCTCCTAGGCTCGTATTATGGTGCCCATGGCTAGGCTATATAACAAGCCCATATCTAGTAAATGTACAGTCTTACGCAATGCTGTTCCTTCTCAAGGATAAAATTCTTTCGTCTCAGGTGGTCCCCATATCTTAACCGTCATACCCATTCCACCAGCCCTCTCAATCCCCGTTATGTTGTCACTCGCTTCCTGCTTGAAATCCTTCTTCGAATCCTGTTCCTTGAGCGGGAGAAAATCCTCCTGGCTACCCTGATAATTCCTCTCATCCCACGTTTTCCTCGATAAACTGGCTTCTGTACTTGAGCTTCCCACACTCTTCCTCCTCTCGACGACAACATGCACTTCCCGCTTGGCGTTGAAGGTAATGTCTCCCATTTTTGCGGATGCTCCCGTTGTACAAGCATCCATCTTCCAGCTGACGTCCTTCGATGTCCCGAAAGTCTTCGTGAGTTGAGTAGCGACGCTATTCTTGTGGTGGCCCATCACATTCAAGTTCTCCTTGTCTGACGCTATCCGGACGATCATCTCGGCCATCGACATTTCGATGTTGAGTTTGACCATGTATGCGACGGGATGAAATTGCATGTATCTGTTCAAGCAGGTCAGTATCTCGGCACGAACGCCAGAGGGGCTCTCGAAAGACCACTTACACGAATCCGTTATTCAGGCTCATCATGCCGATTATCAGACAGTCCATGCTGAGAGAGAGAACAACAATTCCTTGGTTGAACCGAACCAATCGATCATACTTGACCAATCCTTGGCGCACCAGTCTAGTCTTAACAATCCGGATGAAATAGTAATTCAGTGCTCCATCAACAAGCAAATAGATGCACTTTTCGCATCGGTCCCAGACTTCGTTGATGTGGACATATCTTTCCGAAGTTTGAAGACGTGCCGGAATCCCTGATACATGTGCCGTCAGTATTATCCCCTACTGCCACATCGAATCCCAAGCAAGCTTACATATGCAGTAAACGGAGATGTTGATAGCAGTGATCAATATTGCAACCCCGATCTTGATTCTCAATGCCTTCATCTGGTCGGTGAGAAGAATAGCGACTCGGTTGATGATGATCTGGAGCAGGAACTGAACTTGGAGCGCCCATGTCGTCACTGGTCTTGTTAGGCTGGCGATGGTGATGCTGCGACTGATACTTACGAATGACGAAGAAGAACGCAAAGCTGTGGACCGTCAGATCAGGGTCAAATAGGAAAGGTGACTCGAAGATCATACCTCGGGGGTATATTGCCGTTCAAATGGAGCCAACAAATGATGCAGAATATCATACAGACGAGGATCTCCAGCCATATCATGACAATATACGGCGAATGGATTTTAGAAAATCCATATCGTCGCCCAACCTCGGTTGTCTGCTTGATGGCAGTCCCTACCCGTTCTGTCAGAACAATTCGCCACAACAACAATTCGACCGCTGCTTACATGTGGTGAGAAAACCAAAACCAAGAGTGAACCCCCAAGCAATAGATGCAATGACCAGATCAGACTGAGTGACAACGAGCGGCTGGAAATCATCGGAAAGTAGAGTGATCATGACGATTGATCAGGCTCGAAGGAGAGGAGAGGAAGAAGATGGAGAATTAAGTGTTGTAACATCAAGACAGAGTGTACAAGCCCCAGCGTAGTTTAGACAGAAATCAGAAGCAGAAGTGAGACTGGACGACCAGATGAATCAAGCCGTCCGTGGTCATCACCTATGTATGCATCTGCGAAATCCTCGCTGGAGGCAACCTCCATGTTCTTCAGCGAGTCAGTCCGCTTCTTGTATCACGGCAAGTAGAGAGTTTTCGTAGGCAACCAATGGGAAGCGTCTTTCAATATTGAGATTTAATGCTCTGTCGGAGATTTTCAAGCATCATCCAAACACCTGTATTTTTAGAGTTTGGTTTCAAGGGCTTCGCGAAACTTCGTCAGCCAGGAAGCGAGAGGTGAAGGCCAATGGGAAATCATGAAAACTGAATAGCGGTATTAGTAATGAACTTCAATGGGTTCAACACCGAATTTGGAATTTTCAACAGAGGTCAAAGTCCTGTTCATACTAGGATAGCCTAGACTACCCGTAGAGAGCCCCTGCTGAAGAGCCGCAAGGTTGCTAATTCATTCGGGAACGGCGATCAATTTTGGAGCAAAGTGATTAAATAAAGGGGTTTGCGAAGAAATGTGGACCGCTGAAGATCATGGGGATAGTATCTGTGGATAGCTGCCAAAGATCGTGGCGGATGCGGCCTCTCCACGGAACAGGGCAAAGCATATGAGAATTCACGATCAACGAAAAACGTCGACATTAACTGTGCATCTCCAGCTGTGTATGCCATGTGCAAATTCAAGGGTTGAAATGGTTTCAGAGTGGCAAAGGTACACATGAACGGATGGAGTATTGTCACTCAAAGTTTGAGCGGAGAAATGCATTTTCCCAAACCCAAAAAACCTGAGATGGTCGACCGCCGAGGCATGCTTGGTGATCAAATTTATAGTTTTCGGTATCGTCATTTGGGTGTTGAAGACAGTTGTGACTTTCGACTGTGCAGAAGCTTTTATGTACACTTGGACGAGATCTGAGCACTACAGTCTATTCGGGGAAGCTAGTTTACGCGGAGAACATTCGGTTCTGCGGGATCGAAGTCAAAATCAAAGCATGTGAACTCAGCAAACATTACTTTCAAACAAAAAGGATAGAGAAGAAGCCCGAACAAACGTGTATGAAAGTGGTGGTAAAAGCGCGTAGTGAGGAAAGTGGCCATCAAAGAAATCGAGGAGCAAAAGGTCCAAAGAGAAATCGCATAAAAGTTTACAAGCTCAACGTAAACAGCCTATCCAACATGCCAAGAACTTACACACACGACTCGTTTCCACTCAGAAGGCTGCGATTTGGAACTATGCCCAGGCTTCGTTTCACGCCAAATTTCCTGTGACGAATCCGACGACGGAGAAGTTCCTACATTAGAAGTTTAACGGTCATACTCCGGCATGTTGACCTTTGGAATTACTCGCATAGCGTGGATATGAAGCATCTTCGGAGGTTGTTCGGCCATCATTTGGAAAGCTGAGATAAGCATTGGGAACTTGTGGAAGTTTATGGTCCTGACAGTTTGGCAAATGTGAGCCGGTGCTTTCGGTGATTGGCGCTCTGCTGACGTACTGTAAGGAAGTGAGTGAACCACCTTCGGTCGCTTCAAAGATCTCTCTTTCGCGGTAGGAAGAAGAGGAACTCTGGGTGCAGAGTAGCAATCCATTACTGGTCATTACTGACTGCTTCGTTACATCTCCATTCAACCTCTTCCTCGGCCAAATCATATCCTTTGGATCGAATCCGAAATGAATCGCCTCATGATCACTGTCTCATCACTTCGAGTCCTCACCAAGTGAGACAGCCTCACAGTTACTACACTTGTCTACCTAGATAACATGTTACCAGCCCTCCCGACCAAAAGTCGGGCTGTGCCACCACGGAGACCGTAATTCATCTTGTACCGTGCACATCATGCAGTATCTTTGGAAATGGCTCCTCTGAGCGGTGGACCGGAAACCCAATCAAGGCTGTTTCTGGTATTACCCGCGTCCACTTATACGTGCTGTCGTTATCTACTGAGCTGCCTCTGGAACTAAACAGCTGTTCCTATGGTTTCGGGCGTTCCGTCCTGGAATCATTTTTCTGCAGAGCTCGGCTCATTCACCCAAAGAAATGGCTGTTCTTCTCGTTTGCTGGTTTGCTGGTTTGCTGGTTTGCTGGTTTGCTGGTTTGCTGGTTTGCTGGTTTCTCAAGTTTGTCCAGTGCTTCGGAGTTCATCCATTGTTCCTTCCAAAGCTTCTCCTTCTTGGCTGCGAAAGTGCTCTATACAGCTGTTTTGGCCTAGAGCCTCATCATCCGCCCCGGTCACCTCATTAACAATTGACGCCAAGTGGTGTGTGACATAATCAAGAAATTGCCGGTAGACTGCAGGCTGCTCTCGAAGATTCTCGTAGATCAGCCTCATTTTCGAGTATGTCCAAACGACTGCATGTATGCATGCATGATGGAATTTGTGATATGAAATGGTGTGGCCTCGACTGGCTAGGAGCTGCAGTTGGTGCCAATATGCGCCCGGCGTCGTAAAAAAAAGCTGGTCACCTGCGTGTTCTGTACTACGCTCGGGCAGTAATGGGATTGAGTCCTGTATATTGCCATCGCTGCCCTCGAGATCTCACTCCGAAAGCAACATCTAAAATCTCGAAAACACGAAGACATCAACATCAGTGGTAGGATCACCATAACATTTGAATGGACGCCTCCTGGGACTAATTTCAACCCCTTTCAGATTTCCATCACCTAACGCCATAGCTGAAGATGCCGCAAGATTCGAACGAAGGTGGCTCTAAAAGTCATTCGGACTGGGCCCAGAAGGTCGACGAGAAAACCTCGGAGTCCGACAAGAAATTGACTCAACCATGGAAGGAATTGTTGGAAAAGTCCCAGCCTGCCTCAACCGACGAAGACTTCGTTCGTGTGCACGACGCTGGGCAGAATCCTCCCACTCCAAGTCTTGCTGCATAAGGTTTGGACCCCCTTCATGCCCTACTGTTGCCAGCATTGGGGCTAACCAATAAAGAGTCCTTCCCAGATTGCAGCACTGCAGCTTGGATGGTCAGAATGTTGCATTAAGGGCGACGGATGTTGACTGGTGGAATGAATTCGGGTCGAGAGCTATTGAGGCTTAACCTCGTACGATGAGAAGATCGGATTCGCAAGCTGTCAGTCTTGTAGCACAAGCAACACTGTGATCAGTCCTAAATCCCAGCCGTGTGATTTTGCCGTGTGACCTATCCCTGCTATTTGGGCCACTGCATATGATTAGGCCCGTTTCCCCTTCATTGGGTGGGATGTAGCACTTCTGTGTCACTTGCCCTGTGGCCGAGTAGTTAAGGCGTAGCCTCGAGTCCTCAAAGCAGGTACTTATCCCCAGTTCTTAGGGAAGTCAACCTTCCAGACCCCAGGTTTCAGGATTTGATCCACCGTCGAAATGCCCGACGAGTACCAGTCTCTACGTTATGCCAGATGGAATGACCGTTTCAACACCGAGAAGCCATACGTGATCGTCAGTGTCCTGCCAGGTATCGATGCCAGTCAACAGTCCAACATCGAGTTCTATGAAGCGCCTCCGGAGATCATATATGACGTTAGAGGCCGAGAAAATGATTTCAACTTGGATGATAATGGGTTTGCATTCGTCAATCATTCCTTTCCAGACTTCGATGTGACAAATCCGGACTTGGTTGAAAGCCTGTATCAGCCAGAGGTCGAAAAATTCCTCAAATCTCACGTAGATGGAGTCGATCGAGTTCTATTCTTTGATCATCGGGTATTTCTCTTCGACTTCCTCAGCATCCAGTCCTATTTATGATACTTACGCAGGTTCGGCTGAATGTCGAGCATATCCAAGGCACACTAGTCAACGTCAGAGACCTATCTGTAGCTTTACCTCCTGCAAAGGGTGTTCATATCGGTACTGTGCCTCACGTCCCACTCTTATCGAGGGAGTTGAGAAAATGATAAAGCTGATTGACTCGCTACAATAGATCAAAGTGAAGCAGGTGCTCTCAGACGTGTCAGGCTGCGGATGGGAGAAGACACTGAGTATCTCCTTCGTGGAAGGACCCGGATTTTGAAGTAAGTGAAGACTTCCTCATGGAATAATAGACATGACCAATTTTCAAGTATCTGGCGTCCCTACGATTATGCAATCGAAGACTGCCCCTTGGCACTGTGCGATGGCAGTACCATCAACGAGAACGATCTTCTTGTAGCCGACCATATTACTCGAACGTATACTGGGGAGACAGTATACCCACTCTACAATCCCGCAGCAAAGTGGTATTACCTGAGCCAACAAAAGAAGGACGAAGTGCTCATCCTCAAGATCTTCGATTCAGACCCTACGGTGCAAGCACGTAGTAAGTGATAGACCCATTAGCCTTCAGTACGATATGGCTGACAGCTACAGCGACACCACATACTTCTTTTGAACACTCCAAAACCACAGACACCAGACGGCCTAGAAAAAGTGTGGAAATCAGGGCTCTTGTATTCACATATCCAGAGTCATAAATGCAATGTTTGACTTTTTGTGTTGAATGCAGCTGATGAGCTTGCTTATTCCACCGATGGAACGGGTATATGATTGGAATGTTTATGTCCTCGAGTAATCAAGATTATCGGTCTTCATTAGCTAGTGTTGAGTGCTCTTGAGGCTAGCTCCATAGTCGATCCATAGACGGTCAATCTTTTCTCCACACAGTTCGGCCCAAAGCCCGTCATCAATCTCTCCAGAAAAAGTTCGCTGGTTCAATCCAACCACGACTGAGTCATCAAATCTTCGAGATAAATACTCCAGGAAGTAAGCCGTATGATCGTAGCCTTGATCCCACCTCCCTTCAGAACTAGCTTTCCATTCCTCGCGGCCAAGGCCTGAACGGAGTCGGACCCAGTCAGCGATGCCTTCGATCAATCCTGGCGGTACAGATGCGTGTGGGACCGGCTGAAAGCAATGAACAAGTTCGTGTCGAATGACACCCAGAAGCTCAAATTGGTAGGCTGTCTCGTCAAGTTCTTCGAGCCATTTCGAGTAAATGTGAATTTCACGATGCGAGTCGTCAAGATCGTTTTCGCACTGGTAAGCGATCGCCTGGAAGCTTTTCAAAACTCGATTGCTCGTTATGATGAACGTCACGGACGCAATATCTGGAATTGTAGTTTCGTGTGGGTAAAGAAGATCGATTATAAAACGTGCAGCCTCTTCGAGCTGTTCGGTGCTGGGAATCGCCTGGAGGAAGCGGCGGGAGCCTTCACTGGTCCAATCTTTCAACTGCAACCCGAATTTGGGCAGTGGAGCCATGAAGGATCTGTAGACCATGTCAGAATTGTTCATGAGTTATTGTGGGCTTCACTGATGCGGTCGGATCTAAAAGAAAGCGCTTGTATTCGGGCTCAAGAAGAAATGAGCAGGCAAGGAAGATATCTGCTACTGTAGCCAGAGAGCTGCAAAATTGATGTTGCCGTACAGTAGTACCAGCATAGCGTAGTTCTCTTGAAAACTTGGTTCAAATGACTAGTCATGCGCTTCGTTAATAATTGCCGGGATGGTAAAGTGAGGCTGTCGACGAGGCTGTCACAATCTGTCGTGCCTGCAGCTGCTACGTAGACCTGCAGATGAGCACACCGAGTATACACGAGATCAGGCAGCAAGCACATGATATGACATGATCCATGTTGCGTTTGACCACGGGCAAGCTGCAAAATTCCACAGACTGCTGTGACCTCCGGATTAGCCGGATAAGTTGCGTCAAGGTTATTCGAAGATTCGTTACTTTCACTCCTTGAGCATTATGGGTTGTTCGGGGGAGAATCTGGTGTTCGCGCTATCGGTGTATCTAATGTGTCAAATCAAACTGTGGTACATAAAATGAAGAAAGATATGACCGGTCCAGCTAAACCATCCAGGAAATAGATAGGGTCGAAAATCGAAACAAAAAGAAAACATGGTGAAGAGTGAAAACGAATTGGTGCAAACATTGAATAGAACGAAGGCATACAGGATGATAATAATTAGTAGGCCCCGTAAAGTAGAATCCCAATAACAGCAACAAACACGACGATCAACAGCGAAGACCCATAATATTTCAAGCCCACTGTGATGGGAAGAAGGGCAAGAAGTAATGATGCGTAGCCCAGTCTGCTCTCAGATTCCTCCCAGGCTCTCGCAAAGAGGTTGCCGGCCTGAAAGTTGCTATCATTTTCCCAGACAAGAGACGAGTTTCGTGGATCAAAGCGAAGCAGGAAGTAAGAAGAAGTCATCCATGCCGGGTGTCGACCTCTGCGTGTGAGGTCATCTGCTGATGTGTACCAAGAGAACACATTTTCATGCGAATGCTTGAGCAGGTAAGTTTCAAGTTCAAGTCCTTGGAAAGAAACACTAAGCTGGCCCTCAATCATCCGAATGTCGAGAAAGAAGGTCCCGAATGAGTTGTAATATCGACCAACAAAAAGCTCGAGGTCTTTTGGCCTGGTACTGGCGTCTTGAAGTGACGTGAGCTCCTGCTTCAAAGCCCTGCTGCGTTCCAGGGTGCTCTTAACAGCTTCTCTGGCCAGCATAGCATAGTCCGCGTTCGTGGAATCGTCAAATAATCTTTCCACAAACAGCTGTGCAATCCAATCAGGCGCATCTGTAAGACCGAAGGCGTTGCAAAGAACAATAACAGCACTGCCTGTCTCGGGGAACATGTAGACAGCTGCCGAAGCCGAAGGAAGGTTTCCTTGGTGGTAGATCGCTAACCGCGGGGCAGAGCCAGTACCAGCGATCGGCATTTTACTAACGAAATACTCGTTGTACCCAACTGCCCCAAGGACTCCTGGAAGCTGAGTTCGCACCCAACCCAAGCCGTAGCTTCGCTCCCTGAGGGACTTTTGCTGGCTTCCAAGGAAAGTATGGCCAGTAAGAAGGGTAGTGACCTGTTTGAGCGGAGACTGTGGGGTCAATAGTGTCCCATCCTCGAATTGTGAGTGAGCAGCTTGAAGCAAGGCTTTATAATACACCAGTAGATTATTTGTCGAGCTCCAAAGCCCACCACATGCCGCAATCCAGGAGCTCTTGTCCACAAGGCTTCGAGTGAAATGTTGCGGCGTCCCGTCTTCCATGACAACATAAGTCTTCGAAAGTTTGTCTGGAGCCAGACCAGTGGTGTCAAAGCCAGTGTGATACATTCCCAGTGGCTCGAAGATCCGCTGCTTCATGTTATCCATTAAACTTTCACCGGTGCGACTCTCCACAGCAGATGAAGCCAAAGCATAGCCCAAATTATTGTATTGCATGGTGGTCCGAAACGGCTTTACCTGGGGCAGTGAATTGAACACTTCCATAACTTGGGAGTTTTCGATGACTGGGGGTGCGTGGAACCAAATGGAGTCAGCTCCGGACAAGCCTGTTTGCATGGAAAGCAGATCGAGAATTGTTGTCAGGTCATTGACCTCTGACCTCTGGTTACTGAAGTCTGGAAGAATCTGCTTGATCGGGGTATCCCATTCAAATACGCCATCTTCCACAAGACTTGCGATGGTAGCAGCGGTGAAACCCTTGGTGAGCGATCCGATGGGATAAATGGTGTCATTTGTGACTGGAATCTTGGCCTCGAGGTCTAGAAATCCATAGTTATGCTGAAAGACTACTTCGTTGTGATGTAAAATGCCGACTGAGACTCCAGGAACTCCAGCCAGTGTGGATATTTCTGAAACAATTGGAGCAAGCAGGTGGAATATTTCGGTGAGATTTCTCATCTCGGATGACTGTGAATCCATGTTGGTTTAGCGACAAATGCATAGCTGAGACTAAAGACTAAGCACTTACTAGAGAGTATCTATACTACCTCAATCGATATGAGTTTGGCTGTTTGAACGCTGACTTCGCGCAGAAGCTGTCTGGGGATAGAGGTGGCCGGCAACGTCAAAGTGACAACTCTGGTGCTCAGGGCCAGGGAGCTTCGAATGCTACTGCGATGCTCAGCGGTGATGGACGATTGATCTGATGACGAAAGCGTTTTGTGTGAATCTAATGTGACTGCTTGATCGTGTGTTTGTGTGGAATATACGGGCAAGATGATGACGGGTAGAGGAAACCTACAAACGAAGCATCTGTCATTTTGAACCATGCCTTGACAGCTCTCTCTGCCGTGTAACGTCGACATCGCTTGAAAAGCGAACGGAATGTGGCCATTTCAGCCATCTCCAGTGGAGTGCAGTGTCGTCCAACACCGAAGACGTAGGTCACTCAGTCCCTGATAATAATGCGGTGGCCTATTTGACATACAACGCAGATCGCGCCGACATCCCGCTCCCTCCCGACACTGCAGAGCTTCTTTGTTTTGTTACCAAGTCAAGGAGTACTAGGTTGACCTGGCTACGCCCATGACAGAATTCCGGCATGTTTCTGCTAGGAGACATTCATTGCCTATACACATCCGCTGTTGCACTCATCGGAGTTCCGAAAAAGCACGTGGCGTAGCAGTGTAGTGAGGGAGGCAAGCCATCATAACATTTATGCAGAGACCTGATGCCTGTATATGCTACTCTTTCGCAGCTGATGTGCCCGAGGCAGCCTGCAGGGCAGCATGTGGCTGGGCAGCAAGTCCCTTCATCCTCGATGGATCCTCACTTGTCCATCCGTATCGCCAATCGTGCGTGAGAAAGAAGATGGATGGGGGTTAGGCACTCAGATTTGCCAGCCTTACAGGCATGAGATGAAGGCTAGATGGGCGGTGCAGTCTTTGGTGTCTTGTAGTACAAGTACAATGAGGCTGCGCTCTTCCTCAACAAAAAGAACACACACCTGCTTAGAACAGGCATCAAGCATCAATCACGACTGCTTGCCGCTATCTCGAAGGGCACCATCTGGGATCAGCCGCCGAAATCAGGATATACATGTTGATGAGCGATGGCCAGCACGACTGGAGAACTCTGGAACGAGTCTCTACATGCCAGCCTGGCACGGGTTCAAGGCAAGAAATACCGCGGCCTCTTCTTCGTTCTTGACTACCAGTCTTTCGAGCAGTCGCTGGTGTCTCTCGACAAAACCTATGGTGACAAGAGGTTCAACTCTTGTCTTCGCTCACTTGAGCCGCTGGTTGACTATCTGAGGTCTTTCTCTGCTGCTGTATCTACGGCCATTCAATCCAATCCACAAGTCGCAGCCCTGGTCTGGGGCGGAATTCAGGCTGTATTGATCGTAAGTTGCTTAGTACCCACTAACCTATCTCGAGATGCTGTTATTGATGCCTAAAAGTGCGCCGCAAAATATGCAGACATCCTGAAGCGTATCACTGGCATGATAGCCGACCTGACAGTTACAATATCTCGCCTTGACCGTTACATCAAATTGTTTCCGGCCAACATGCGACTGCAGTCCACCCTTCGAGGGCTGTATGAGGAATACACCGGCTTTTGTATTAGTGCTGTTGTGTTTCTGAAGAAATGGCCGCTCTGTAGGTCTTCTTCCGTGCATTAGAAAGAATTTATACTCATTTATTTCTGCTAGACAACCTAATACGAATGTTCTGGAGCACACTAAAGGAAGAATTTGAAGCAAGGAGCATAAAGATCATCCAAATTATTGACAAATTTGAATTGGAAAGCCGAATAACGGTGGACGAAGTCACGGTTATTGGGACGCGAGCCATTCAAGCCGCATTGCCACAGCTCAATATTTCACCAAGAGTCACGATCCCATTCAGAGACCTTTTCCACAGCCGGAATGAGAAGTTCGTCGGGAGAGACGAAGATTTAAAAGCCATTCATGACGGATTGCTTGCTTCATCCACGGGCCCAACCAAGCTCTTATCGTTATGTGTACATGGGACTGGTGGCATGGGCAAAACTCAATTGGCAGTGGAATACACGTATCGATATCCGGCGGACGCTGATTACATATTCTGGCTTCCCGCGGAGACTCCAGTTATTCTTGCCAGTGCATTTGGTTCCCTGTTCGACAAGTTGTCACTCGGAGAGGCTTCAACAGATGAGCATTCCAAGATCCAAAGAGTGCAGCAATGGTTAGGACAAAGTGAAGATCGCCCACGTGGATCTTTTTCTAGGAGGCAATGCTAACATGTGGTAGACACAAAATGGTTGTTGATATTTGATAACGCTGAAAGCTGGTCATCTATTCAACCATATTGGCCAACCTACTCTCACGGGGCAGTCTTGATAACTACTCAACATCCAGATCTGGCTCAAGTTACCAGCTTGGAATTACATTTGAAACCCCTTTCTACCGAGATGGGTACTGAGCTTCTTTTCAAACATCTCAGGCGAGTAACGTCTGTGCCGATGGACGAGAGAACTTCGGCAGCCTCTATCGTCGAAGAGCTTGGTGGTCTGCCACTCGCTGTTGCCCATATTGCGGGTTACATTGATCAATCACAGTCCTCACTCAATGGCTTCTTGGTAGAATTCTATGAGAGACGCCATGGCTCCGAAATCTGGAATGGAGAGCCCTCGGCTTCGACAGCTCATTATATGCCCGGGAAACTGGGGACTGTCTGGGACATCGCAATCAATGCATTGCAGCCAGCTGCCAAGAAGTTGCTGGAAGTCCTCGCGTTTCTCAATCCCGATTCAATCCCAGAAGACATATTCGACATGCTCCCCCAAGATCAATTCCCATCGACAACCTTCAACAAATTGATTGCGAACCTACGACGACGTCACCTGATATATAGAATGTCTGCAGATGCTATGCCCTCTTTGTCAATTCATCGCTCATTACAGAAAGACGTCATTTTCAAGTTAGACGAGCAACCTGCAGCACGTCAGGCGGCATTTGAGCTTGCCTTGAACCTGGTCCGACGTGTGTACCCCAAGAGATCTGAGCTGGAGATCCCCGCGTCTGACAAATGGGACCATCACCAGAAATATTTGCCACAGATCATCAGCCTTCATATTCATTACAAAGAAGCAAGTACGGGGCTTGCACCCTCCCTTGAGCTTGCCGATATCCTCGCGGACACTGGGACATATCTTTGGCAGCGTGGTGATATTACGGCTGGTATGAACATCCTCCAAACGGCAGATACCCTATGCCAGCAATTTCCAGAAGATGTAGCAGCTTACATCTGGGCAAGTGTTCTTCAGAGTCTTCAAGCAATCGAATTTGAGAATGGGATCAGTACGCGATCTCAAGGCCTGCTCCATCTACAAGAGCGGGCTCGATTGAGAGAGAAATACCGCAACGACCAAGATCGAGTTTCAGAGCTGCTTCTGTCAAATGCATGGCATGATCTTGGTTGTGGCAACTTGGAGTGCGAGAACTTCGATGTCGTTGAGGATTTCCTCGAAAAATCGTTTGCGATCAAAAAGATATGGGGTAGTCCAGAGTCCATCCCGTTCGAGTATGCGGTTCACTATGAAGATCTGGCCTACCTACGTCTTGCTCAGGGTCGGACGATAGAGGCAGTCCAATTGATCGCCAAAGCTGTTGCATTGTTGAAAACAGATGAGAATGTCAACGGGGACGCCCTAGGGCAATTCAACTTTGACTGGGCTGTGGTATTATTGAATTCCGGGCAGTTCCAGCCTGCGCTAGAGAAATCTCTCGAGGCTCTCACATCACGGGTCCAGCTGTTTGGCGCGAATAGTGCGAAGGCTCTCCACTCCTTGTATTGGACCGCGAATATTCATCTACATATGGACAACCGAATGGAAGCAGAGTAGCGGCCCTTCATCATGTTTTGGTGTATGCATCCACTAATTTTCGAGGCAGGGTTATGTTCAAAGATGCACTCGAACGAGCAAAAGTGTCGAATTGGTCAGAAGAAACGATCGCGAGGGCCGAATATCGATATTCTCAACTTCTTCGCAAAGAAGGCCGCGATGACGAGGCGAATACTTTCGAAAGTCATGCTTTAAGATCCGCTGAGAGAATGTTACCCTCTACAGTGATGATACCCGAAGGGTGCGAGGAACGCCTCGCGGTTTTCGATCAGATGGTCTCAATCTACTTGGGAAGATCTACCGGAAAGCTTTGGGTAGGACATTTGGCATGAGTAGTATGACACTTATGCGCAGTTATCATCTTGGCTCTCAAATATCATTATTGATCTTGGAGTGTTTCTTCCCTTACAAATTAGTTCTAGGGGCCTAGCCCAATTGTTGATTTTGACGGCTTCCTCTAAACAAAAGAATGGTCCTTCCTTATTTGCATATAACATTCTAAACATTTGTCTGCCCCGCTGTCCGCTGATTGGAGACGTAACATCGAGGCCGATATTCATTGCGGACTTTTGTAAACAGTTCTTTCGACGGAGGAAGTGTGCCGGCCTCTGATTGCTCGAACTTTTTGACACGCAAGATGTACGTGGCCACCTGTGATGAAACTCGCAATGTTGCTGCGACGTGACTGTATGAAGAGGACTTTCACACAATGATTTGTTGGAAACAATTGAAATGCACAGTATCACATTCAGGCTTCGAGACCGTACTTTTCCCGGACTCCGGTAGGAGCTAGAGATCTCCAAGCACGACTTGCACCATATTTGTCTTTAAAATATCATATCATATGTCTCTAAATTTGTTGATTTCTATTCGTTAATCCTATCCGTTCGCGCCAATTTATATTCCGGACACCAGTCATCCAAGGGTATCATATGATCATGCGCAGCGATGAACCTCGTAGGTTGACTAAAAGTTGTCAGTACAACATGAAGATGCAGATGCTCGAAGTTCCTTACTGTAGTCCCAACGGCGTGGGATAATCTATCGTCTCTACAGCAAACGTCCTCGCCGTTTCCATGGTTGGTAACCGAATACCATTCTCTATTCCACTCTCTTCATCCGCGTCTCTAAGTTCGGCCATTCTACGCAAGTCAGCGAACTGCTAGCTCCTCCCGACGCTCAAGGTTACTTACCTGGCGAAATACCACTGATCTTCAGGTCCACCACCCCATTGAAATTCGTCCAGAACCCTCAACATTGTACTCCTCTTTCTCAAACTCAGCCCTCCATTATATCCAACTCCCAACTCCGGCGCAATAGGCGCACCCACGTAATCGTACTCAAAGAAATCCTCCACACTCCTCACGCTGTTTGCGCATAGCACACTGTCGCTCTGGAAAATCAGAACATGGTCCGCGGGAGCCAGATCATTCCACAACCACGGCGTGGTCAAGAAATTCGACACCGAGTCCCAGTTCGGGAAGAACAACCCCTCAGGCAGAGACCGTATGACCACCCTTCCGCTCTTCTGATGCCGCAGCAAAGCCTGCGATGTAGTAAACGACCCAAAATTCTCCGCAGAAGTATATATGATCACAGGCCAATCGGGACCCAACACAGCGCTGAAATGTAGCACCAAAGGAATGATGGCAGCTGATCTTCGAGTCTCGATTATGACTGCCGATTTGATACTCGTGCTCGCGTTTGCCGTGACGCCTGGCTGGTTTCCGCCATTCAATAACGCATCTGAGGATTCGGAGTGTGTGAGGTCGTGTACAAGGTTTGACAACGAGGAGTTCGTGAGCAGTCGAGTGTGAGCTCCGTTGTAGTGACCGGTCTTATTGACGGTAGACTTGAGGAACCACACCACGAGCATGAACCACAACGTGGGGTACAGCCATTTCTTCGTCTGGGGGCTATTGAGGACGGAGAGGGAGGGGAGCGCGAGAGCCATTCTCTGCGTCAAAGAGAATGAAACTGGTCAGTACATAGGCATCGCTGGCGGTCAGTCGGTGGACAAAAGAGTGAGACTGAAGAGAAGTTCAAAAGCCAGAAGAATTATTCGTATAATTCCATCGTCGGAAGAAATATGACGGGAACTACCACTGCCTTACGACAGGGATCTCTTCCTCTCCTCCAAATTGGGATCTTGTGGCGTGAGGTACCAATATTGGCATTCTCTGGGCTCTTGGGGCGGCCGTATCTCAGCTGAGAGGCGCCACATCAATGCAACCTACAGGGGCTTACTGCGATATTCTGCTTCCGAAAGGTCGTATTTCCAAGTCGTGGTCAAGGGCATCCCGTTTTCTTGGAACCCTAAAAAGAAGCGCGTGAGAAAATCGTGGATGATATTTCGAGCTTGTCACTTTAAATTCGGTCCAGACTTGAACTTTGCTGGGAAGCTTGGGACTTTCAGGGGTCGAGACTTTCGCTACCCCTATCCGGGATCTGCTATCAATCCCCTAGTTGATCTCACTAGGGCCTGATAGACTGCCCCACCCATATCTTGACAGCTTTTTCGACTTTACCATTTTCAGAGGTGATATATTATCAATACTCGATATGTTTGAATGCTCATGATGTTTCTTTCAATGGTCCATCTTCTCCGAAGCTATGAGGTGTAGCTTTCAGCCCAGAATTTGGTCGACGCAGAGAAAAGCCATGGTTGCTGTATTCCTGCTGACCTTGCTTGTCTCCGTTTGTCAACATCCTATTCTTACCCAACAGGCTTTTCTTTCTCATTCGTCACTTGCAACTTCTGACTATGGACTTCCCTAAGATACAATGGTTCTTGATCACTTAAAGAGCTGAACGACAATGTATCGGCTTCGATGCAAACCTTCTACTTCAACTTTCAATGCGGAGATCCTGCGTTAGATATACGAAGGGTTGAAGACGAAAATGTTATGTCAGGGACCTACACATATTGGAATTATCATTCTTTCCATTCGCGAGTGTGGTTTCCATTGGTCCAGTCGTTCTTGCTTCAGATGATTTCCCCCTCCCCTTTTGGGCTCCTACAAAGCGCTTCAAAAATATCCCCTTGCGATGTAGTGGCGAGTGTTGAATTGCTGTGCGCGCATGGAATTTCTACATCCAGCTTGCAGAGAGCCCAAGTCATCTCATATTCGAATGGCAGACTCTTCGGGCTGGAGTCTCAGGCTCGGATCCTCGCTTTCCAATATTCGAGCTTTCGGGAATCGGTGTAGCCGAGGGAGGAGAAATTTTGCCGCCATTTACTGACATTTTGCATACTGCAGTACACGTCTTGGAGGAAGAGCGTGTGGGTTGGGTTTTTTCTCATCTGTCTCGGCTCTCTCTCCAGGATGTAAGAGTCAGTCTTCGATGCAGATTTTCCTGTTGCTCTGTTCCTGCTGGTCTGTGTTGATACGCAGATGGAGAAGGTCATGCCGATAGAGGGCAACGATAGTTCTGCTGTGACCATTCCATTGGCACATTCACATCGAATCTCCACCTCCCGGCTTTCAATTCTTTATCGCTACCAATATGGAATCGAATTCGATGTGGAAACAACCTTCGCGGATAATCATATCATTCGGATTGGTGCAAGTGGTCCAGTGCTGTCTCAGGGTGCAAAAGGCAGACTCGGGCACGCAAATATTCGAGTAACTGTCGTCTTGTTATGCCAGCAGAACGTCGAAGCGGCCGCCTCTGGCTTTTCTTGTCTCTTTCTTGAAGAGAGCAGGAGTGGCACGATGTCTGTTCCGCGGGGGCTAGAAGCCCACGCAAGTGTCTGTGGAACGTCTTTCTGATATCAGTTCGAATATACCGTCGCAGACAACGGCTGAGTTGGCTCCAGGTTGTGTCATATTTCCAGGCCAGCTGTAAACGTCCATCAGTCAGCTTTCTGTGCCAGGACCAACGTAAGTGCGCTGCTTGTACATCCAGAGCGACAATCTGTGGCTCTAGGAAGTCGAAATCGTTGCAAAATGTACAGTGCGATATTCTGTGGCTCTGAGAAGTCGAGATATCGTTGCAAAGTGTTATTCGCGGCCACAGTCTTGCTCTTCCATCGGCCATTCGCTCGTGACATGGTGCATAGTTGTGGAGGGACCTGGTACTTTTGTCCTATCAAGGTACCGGTATTTGTCAAGAAATTGAGGCTGAGAGCCACGCATCATCCAAAGTACCTTGGTGGTACATCTGTACATCTATCCAAGGATCACACAGCTACTAATGCAATGCACGACCATACCCAAGAAACGTGTTTGTCACATCAGCGGGTATCTCGGGTCCTTACCTTGTCCCATTCCCACCGCACCGGGTTGCATGCTCTTCAAGTCGTCGGAGATTGGTGATGTGTTTGGCAGGTGTTGGTAAACACCTTGATGGCTACTGACCAGGAAAAGCTTGATGGTGGGAACGGAAGGCCCGACAACGAATCTACGCAGAGATAGCGGCGCGGCAGCAAGCAATAAGCATTGACAAGAAATCTTAGCTAACGTGCCGAGACTGCGAGAATATGGGCGAGATTTTGATACCTTCCTGGCTTCCTGAATGTCATGGTGTTACATGTGCGACCCAGGACATGCAGCTCATGCCGGCTGTCACACTGCACACTTGACAGCTATTTGCCAAACATAGATCTCTGACTCTGAGCACTTATCGGGGCTGAACAGCGTCGCACGCCCATGTGATGGCACAACCAAAAGCAAGTTCCGCCTCTCGGGATGCTTTGAGAGAGAAGTCCTGGGATTGGGGAGGTTGTAAGTGATTCGCTCTAGCGTGACCATCAAGGTGTCTGTCGAACCCACCACTCACTCCTTATTACGAAAAATTGCGCCGTAACCCAAAGAATTCGACATTCCATGCTCGGGATTGGCTTCTACGACTCTTCTAGTAGATAGATTTATCGTTTCTAGCGTGCCGTGCTCCGACAAGCTTTTCAGATAAAGAGGTGTTGATCCCTCCTCCTTCGAACTCTCGAGCGTAGCACAAGCAACAACTTGACTCGAAACTGGGCGAACAAATCCGGGAAATTCAGTCAAGATGTCGACTTCTTTCGATCCAGCAAGTGTTAACCTCGACGAGGCGGACCCGGCCCAGATTATTTGCTACTTGTCAAGAGGAGAAAATGATTATGATGGTCGCATGGGAGCGCGTATCTCGGCTCTTTTTGTAATTCTCGTCGTTTCGTCTGCTGCGACTTTCTTCCCAGTCCTCGCAGCGCGAGTCAAATGGCTTCGAATCAACATCTATGTCTACTTGTTTGCTCGGTACTTCGGTGCTGGTGTTATCATCGCCACGGCTTTCATTCAGTAAGTCCTTACAGCTCGCCTACAATCCCGTCTATTTGCGATACACGAGCTAACAAACCACAGTCTTCTTGATCCAGCTTATGCGGAAATCGGACCCGATACTTGTGTTGGAATGACTGGACACTGGGCTGATTACGCTTGGTGCCCTGCTATTGTCCTGACGTCCATCATGGTCATCTTCCTCATGGATGTATGTGGAACCGCCTGATCCTCTTCGAAGGACCTCACTAACTCTTCATCAGTTCGGCGCAGAGCAATATGTCGACCACAAATACGGCTTCGCCCATGGTCCCAATATCGAGAACGTAATCACCGACCGACCAGGCCAAACCGAAGGAGGAGCACACGCTCACAACGGTACCGCATCCCAAGCTCGCACCCAGTCCATCACCCACAACCAACTCCACTCCGGCGACCAAGACGAGAACTTCCACGACCAAATCGCAGCCGCACAAGCTCAAAAGGACCTCCCCAAGAAAGACTTCGAGGACTCCGAGAAAGCATCTCCCACACCCTCTGTCAACGAAGTCGTCGAGCGCTCGTTCCGCCAACAGATCGCTGCTTTCCTCATCCTCGAATTCGGTGTCATCTTTCACTCTGTTATCATTGGTCTCAACTTGGGAACTACAGGCGCAGAGTTCAGCACTCTGTACCCTGTTCTGGTCTTCCATCAGTCGTTTGAAGGTCTAGGAATTGGTGCGAGGATGTCGGCTATTCCTTTCCCGAAGCGAATGAACTGGCTTCCCTGGTTCCTCTGCACTGCGTATGGTCTTACCACGCCCATTGCTATCGCTATTGGATTGGGAGTTCGCAACACTTATAATGCGGGAAGTATGACTGCGAACATCATCAGTGGTGTGCTTGATGCTATCTCGGCCGGTATCCTGATCTACACTGGATTGGTGGAGTTGCTTGCTAGAGACTTCTTGTTCAACCCTGAGTTGTCGAGAAGTTCGAAGAGATTGACTTTCATGATCTGCTGTGTCTTGTTGGGTACGGCTTTGATGGCGCTGCTTGGTAAATGGGCTTAGGTTGGTCTGGCTTTTGTAATTGTAACGGTTAGATGGATGGATGGTACATAGAATGGTAAGGGGAGGGCTGATTAAGGATACCAGATAGCAAAGTAGTTAGTGGAGGAATGGGCCTTTATCGGTCATAATAGATTTTCTTTCTTCTCTGTAAATGTATCCTTCAGGTGTCGTGAACAGTGTGCCAAGGACTGTAAACTTCTTGCAGATGCCATTTCCTGCTGAGTCTCACTCGAACCATCCTACCTTGACTCTACTGTGAGATATGTATGCTTTTGGCTTATAATCAGAACACATTTGGGTACTCAGCCCTGAAAGCGTTTCAGCCCCTTCCAAGAGTCTAATTGTTGGACCTAGAACATTGACACCAGGCACAGCACAGAATTAGCCGGGAGGCATCTGCAAGGCACCTGGGCAGTCTTTCAGCTCCACTACACCAACAACAGCAACAGACAATTCTTCCAAGTTAACGTAAATTTCTTGGACATTCATCTCATATTGAAACCGTTGATTGAAAATTGTAATAAGCTACAAGCCTCTCAACACACCTTGACACTCTGAACCAGCAGACGACCCCACAATGGACCCCCCACCGCCGGACTACAGTGAACATCCACAACAACTGACAGACATCGATCTTAAGCTCTGGTTCAACTTTGCTCAAGGCGATAACCTTCTGTTCAATAATGCTGAAGCGGTATCGAGACGTATGGGGATGATTGGCGAGCGATTGTTTTGTGGTACGAGGACGGCTATGCAAGTTGAATTCTGGGATGTGAAGCGTAAGTCTCCCTAAGACTATTCCTATTCGTATTGTCGATTCCTGACATTTCGTTTCTGAGCCACTTGTTGTGATGCGGGGTTATAAGTAATGAATTGTAACGGCTGCTTTGCTTGGGTATTGGCTGACATTTGAAAAGCAGTTCGAGGGTCGGTGTTGGGCCGCAAAGTCGTCACGGAAACAACGCACGATCATGGGAGTATGATGGAGTATTTGAAGGAGAATTCAGTAATTGGTATTAGAACTATGTGAGCATCCTCATTTGAGTTTTCTGGCAAGCGAGAGGCTTGCTCATCTCACGTACATCCTCATGTACCACATTCTCGTTCCATACAATCCTCATGTCCGAAGGAGAAGGCAAGTAGAAAGTGGATATGAAGAAACGATTCTGAATACGAATTCGTAGATCTATGCACGCCAATAGCCCAGGTGCACCAATCTCTATCACCGCCGAAGCCATGAACGCACTTCTCACGTACTTACGCGTGGGGCCGCAGTTCCTAGATCTTCTCTTCTCATTTGCAGGACATGGTAAGAGTGTCGAGGCTGGCATGGGAAGCTTAGTGTATAAGTCTGTGCCAAATGGTCCAAACGTCGCTGGGATTATTGGTACGTGTCCTACTCTTTCAACGAATTCTTCATATTCTATCCCACCCTTCCTGAGCCAGGAACAAAGCAGGAGTGCAAACTAGACGTGGGAATCGAGCTGATTTGTAAAAAGAAGTTCAATACATCCTGCGGTATCCGTCGCTCTCTCCTGATGGAACTTGGGTCATATCTCAGACAGCAGTATATCATCGTCATGTCCTTAGGACTCCTGGTAACTTACCTCTTACCCTCTATCTCTCTCTTCTTCCAAGTCATCAGAACAGACAACTGACCTTTGCTTCCTCTGCCAAAAGGCAGTTTCTGGATCTTGCTTCACTCTCAACACGACTCACCATTCCAAACCCGTCTTCGTACGTGCATGCGAAATTGGGAGCGCAGCCATAGCTATGTGCGTGATGGCTTCGATAACGTGCATTTACTCGCGCTGAGTAGTTATATTGGGGAATGGAGGTGGTTCTTGTTGGATTTAGAGAAGGAGATTGAAGCGTTGGTAAGTTTGCGTGTCCATTCTTCTTCTTAATTCATGCGAATTTGCAAACAGCCTTCCGTATGTCTTTCGAAGTGAAGATATTCATACCTCACGTTTACCTGTGTGTTCTGATCGATCCTCGATCAGTACTTTGTGTGTTCTGCAGAGATAGAGGTGGAAATGTTTTACCTTGGATTCGATCAGAATTTGGACTTTTGACTGGAGCAGCAGGACTGACTGAACGCTTGCTCAGGACGCAGCAGCGCTTACATTGCTTTCGCATTCGCAAAGCGAGAGCCTTCCAGCACGCACACATATCCAGCTCACCATTCACGCCCTGCATCGCCGTCTCGCACCTCTGACACCTATCTTACGATCAACTTTGGAGACGGTGAAGAATTTAGGCGTGATAGCAGGGAAGATGCAGAAGATGGGTGATGAATTTCGCGCGTATGAGGTTCAGATTGAGGGGTACCTTGGTGCGGTGGAAGGATTGAGGGAGAGGGTTGAGAGGTTGGGGAAGATGAAAGGGTTATGAGATCTGGGTCTTCTCAAGCAGAGCAATCAGAGATGGAGGGGCTGAGAGGCCGAGGAACTGAGGGGAAAGGGAAAGTGAACCACAATGGGTAGGGTAGAGGTGATTGATATTACTGCTCGCTTAGATCATTAAGCGTAGGGACTTGACATGAAAAATGAGGGACGAGGAAGCGGGATGCTTCGAGCTTCGAGAATGAGGGGGTGCTAGATCGATCTTTTCTGCGACTCTGTTGTGGATTCGAAAGTCAGATCGTTGTGTCTGTGTCCAGCGCTGGTTGAAGCCTCGAAGCAAAGTCCCTATCTTGAATCACATAAAACACAAGAAAATGCTAGAAGTTTCTTTTTCCAAGAGATTGGACGATGCATTCATGTGACGTTTTTCTTCATATTGTATTCTTGTTTAGATATGGCTGGAATAGGAAGTTTCGCTTAGATGGTCGTTTCTGTACCTGCTAGGTCCAGATTTCTGCCCCTACAGCACGAGTGCTGATTTTTTTTTTTGGAAGACCTCATGTCATTGAGTCATGACATGTATCTTGGCTTCCACGACGCTTTTCCAAGTTTCGAGAATATATGAATCCCATATAAGGAAGGTCTTGGATTATTGAGCTTGTGCACACGTGCTCTAAACATGACAGTGAACTAAAGTCTGGACCAAGACCTAATAATTCAAGACTGATGTCATGTCGTCTCGTCTCGACTCTCGTCATAGACATCCAGAATCTTAAACATGACATGACGGAACGAGCAAAACTCGAAACATGGGACCTGAGCCATTCCGTTCTTGGACTACACACGAAACAGAAAGGCGAAACTGGAGGCGGAAGACGGGATGAACTACTTCTACAGATCAAACTTCAAGTAACAGAGACTTTGGAGAACATTTCTCGCGAAACAGAAAGGCATGTCAGTTTTCATGTTTTGAATGTGTCTTATTTAAGGCTTTGGAGATTACAAAATGCAAAATTCTTCTAGGTATCTTGAAGTGCTGGAAATGCAAAGTTTAAGTCCAGCAAACTTCCGTACCTGGCTGGCGATATTCGCGAATGAACTGGTTGCATACTGGTAGATGCATCCTTTTGGTACCTCTCTATCTCCCGGTTTCTGTGTGTACCAGGGCAATGGATGTTCTGTTCCAGCCTTGCAGGTCAAACTTCGGGTAGGTAGACGGGGCAGAGGCAGAGGCAGAGGCACCTCAGGGCAGGGGCATTCTGACGCTTCTGATGCAGATGCAGCTCGCTTAGTGATGCACCGTTTCTCCCGTGTTGTGAGGGGCTTGGCGTGGCGTTTTGGGGGCTTGTTATGCTTATTGCTTGACAGGTTTTACATCTTAACGGTGTGGCCGTTGGGGAAGGGTTAGTCAGGAACCTGCGTGTCTAGTCTGGAGCAATTGTCTTTTTACTTTGTGTTTCGGAGAAGTGTTGATGCTGACACCCCGATGCCGGTGGAGAAGACCGGAAGAAGGAAGAGACTTGAAGAAAGCGGAGAATATCTTCAGTAGTGGAGACTCTCACCGGAAGATTTCGTATCGATCCTATTGGGTGGGTTGTATGAATTTCATGTGGTCTGCTATCTGGAGAGGCGAAGTTTTAGGGAGCATTTGATTTTTCCGCCTTCTTAATGTGGAAGTTCTAAGTGCCATTTCTGGAGTCAACTTGAAGCACCGATTCGGCTCTTCTTAGGTTCTTTGAGCTGGGAATCAGTTGAAGCAGCAGGTAGTTTCCACGAAGTTACCATGTTCCATAATATATGAAAGGCATGGTTATCGACACTCGACAGATCACTCCCTCCTTTCTCGTCGTGTAGTATCTCAGCTGAGGAAATGAATTCGATGTGCCCAGATGACTGAATAAGCGGAGAGTGGGGACACGTTGGGATGCCGCCTGCTCTGGACGGGATGCCTTCACATTCACCAGGGATACCACAGCCTCTTTGTCAATTTCATTCCTTTGACCTCGAGCAACGAATGGGTGAATCTCTGCGGGATAGTCCGGATCACACCGAGATAAAGTACTTGTGACAGTCGGTACTGTACAGTACTGTTTAGCTCTTTGAATACAAAATACTACAATCTGGCTACAGTACAGTACAGTACAGTGCAGTGCAGTGCAGTGCAGCATCAAGCTGATGTCAAGCTGTAGTCAAGCTCGAAGTCAAATCGATAAATCCAACCCCACCCACTCCTTCCTAATCAAGCCGAACCGCCAATCTCCGCCAATCAGAATCTTTCAAACACAATCACGTGCTATCTCTTCGGCAATTCGGCGACTGCGACCAGGCCTGGATCGCACTAACTGATTTAGCTTACTTTCTGCTTTGGAGCTTATCTTAAAGGGCTCCTCCTCCTGTTTTCAGATTCCCACTTGACCTCTTTGGGACTGCATCGAAACGCACCGCACCGCAACGCTCACGCCCTCAACTCCCTCACTCGATCCCTGCACACCACAGCGCGACGCCTGACTTCACTTGACGAGTACAAACACAGCAAGCATCCAGGCATCGTCAGCTTTACCCAGCTGAGCCTTGCCTTGCCTGGCCTTCCAGATCAAACAAACAAACAAACAAATCATTTAATAGGTACGTTCTTCAGCCTCGAGTGCATTTCCTTTTTGTTCTGTGGTCGCATTTTGTCAGTGCTTCTTCTCTATCCCCACCTCCACCACATCAGATCCGATCCCATCACATCCCTAGCACCACTGCACCTCTGCACAGAAGATCACGACATGTTCCCGCAACTCGAGATCAAGCATTGCGCACCAACACGCCAGAGCTTTGCTTTGATATGCTTTGTCTTTTATGCTTCTTTGGCTTCAGCCTTGGGGCCATCGAAGAAAGTCAAGACATTCCTCGAACCAGACAAGGCTGTTCTCGGTCGAGTCTCTGCTTTGAGTATCAAACATGGCGATCCGACATGCCCTTTCCCCCACCACCAGCTCACCGCCACCCTTATCCGTATGGGGTCGGACTCAGCTCCCTCAACCCCTCATTCCTCGAACACCAATGGCGCTCACAATGTTCTGGAGTTCGTCTGTTCTGAAGTTGACGCAGAACAAACGCAACATCCGAACGCAGTGATGTGACTAAAGGGTGCAGCGAACAATTGATTGAGAGGCACAGCACAGCACAGCACAGCAGACCAGATCCAGAGAGCAGTGCAGAGCAGAGCATCCCTATCACGGCACGGGCAAGCAAGATTGCATTGCATGCATGTGTTCAACAGGGTGTTCCTAGTGCAAAGTTGCGCGGTGTAGCTGGGACAGAGGCACATTCTTCCCCTCCCCCTTTTCCCCTTTCCTGCTCTTGTCCCTTTCCGGCCACAGTTACTGCTCGTCACACAAGCTTTCCCCTTTTTCCTCCACACCGCACTGAAGATGCGACGCACCGCACGGCACCGTTCAACGATGGAGCAGCAGCAAGGCATAGCTTCTTCATAGCTTGCTTCATCTGATCTTCTTCACCTGGACCCGGCCTGGTGCGCTGCCAATATACTTTGTGCGCTGCAGTTGGCTGCATATCTCGCACAGCCCAGCATCCCCCCAGTCGTCCCGAGCAAAGCACCAGCCTCTGCCAGAAACAGAGTGGTGCCGGTTCACGGGTGCCGAGGATCTAGTGGTCAGTCTGTCCACTCCTGGCCACCGCAAGGAATGAATGACTCTTGGATGGACCACATATCTGTCTATCCTGGACCGCCGAATCACCCTCATTCCTGCAGCGGCCGCATTGCGGAGAAGCTCGTCTATCGTCCTCGGTGCACCCATTGCGCTTTCCATGCCCCCCAGCCTCCACCTTTTTCCTCACTGTTCTTTCCTTCCCCTACCCCAAGCCAGTGCCATCCACCCAACCCATCCAAGTCTGCCGCCTGTGCTCGATCAATCTATTCTTCTTTCTGTCATCCCGCACCGCATCCGCTGCGCAGCCTCCATCGCCTTACCAGATCAATCATTAATCCCACTGTTTGTTATTCAGGTTTCCTATCCAGGTCTGCTAACCGGTCGGAACGCCTCCAGTCAAATCGGACCTCCATCCAGCTCTCTTACTCGCTGTTGCAAGCAGCCAGCCAGCCTGAATTACTCGGGTCCTTCCCTCGCGCCAACCTCAATCCAGCTCTTCGCGACCAGGTATCTGCGACAAGCAAAGAGCAGCCTCCACTCCCCATAACCAGTAAGGTCACCGGCACGCAACTCAAAAGAGTCAACCTCGTCATACCATAAACACAATGGCCGATATCACCGACCAACACGACCAAGGTTCGCCATCTGCCCTCGATGAGCACGCCGTTGGCAATGGCAATTCAATTGCGGGAGAGAATCGCGGTGTCAAGCGCCAACGCCCATCCACTGCCGACGACGACGACGATGATGATGATAAGCCAGGACGCGAGCGCAGAAAGATTGAGATCAAGTTCATCACGGATAAGTCGCGTCGCCACATTACCTTCTCCAAGCGGAAGGCCGGTATCATGAAGAAGGTAAGTAAAATTGCTTCAAATCGCGTCCCGGCGCGCCAATCGCGATCGCGTTTCGACAATCCTTACTGATTCATCAATTATAGGCATACGAATTGTCGGTCCTAACTGGAACTCAAGTCCTCCTCCTCGTTGTCTCCGAAACTGGTCTTGTCTATACCTTCACTACGCCAAAGCTTCAACCTCTTGTTACGAAGGCAGAAGGAAAGAACTTGATCCAAGTACGTTCGCTCACACATTGATATCATACATATGCTGACCAATATCAGGCCTGTTTGAATGCCCCAGAACCTGCTGGCAACGGAGAGAATGGAGTTGATGATCAGAATACAGTTGACTCCCCCGAGGAGCAACCTGCCCAGCACATCCCAACTCCTAACCGAGCCGGCATGCCACAACAAGCTAATATGCATCCCAACTACATGCCTCAGACCCTCGAGCACCAGCAGGCTCTCGCCTACCAGAATTATGTTGCTCAACAACAGAGAGGAGGTGGTTATCCAATGCCTCCCCAAGGCGGCATTCCTCAGCAACATTCACACCAAGCATAGAGCCAAATCTTGCATCCCAGTACACGGAGGGTCGTCTTTAACTCTGATACCCGACACATAATACAGCGCCTCAAAACGTTCGTGTCTTGCGAGACGTGAACCTTCAAAGTACTCGTTCTGATTGGTGTTTTGGTGTCATTTTCCATTAGGGGTTTCTTTAGTCAACCTTGCACTTTGTTTTACAAAATCGAAAAACTATACCACGCGGGATAATGAGTTAATTTTACCTCCAGTATCATCATCACTCTTTGGGAGGGATTTTGGTTTGGCTTGGTACATAGGTGGAAGGATGGACGATGATGATGAAGTGGATGTTTACGGGAAATGTCTGCATGTGGCTTGCACTTGATGGACGGGAATCTTTCGCGACAGATATTGCACGCTCACTGAGGCTGGTGGTGGATCATCTATTGCTTGTGTTTTTTTTTTCTTTTTTTCGCGCTGGGCTTTTTCTACGTTGCTCGCTACTGATTTGGCTGGGTTGGGGTGGGTGGATGGTCATTCATGGTTCCTCTCTCTCTACATCTCTCTCTCAAACTGTACAGTACAGGCCTGTCTCTGGCCATCCATGTGGGGAGGTTGATATGCGCGCTGCTGGTGGAATCGATATTTTTGACGGAACTAATTCTTCCCTCTTCCCTAATCCTCACAGTGATCACCATGCTCGCTCGAACTTCTAATCTTTATGAGTCGGACAAGAGTTTACCCTCCACCGTAGAAGCCTATTAAAAGCCCACCAGCTCCTCTTCCAGAACAGCAAAGTGTAAACAACCTAAACACATCATGACGTGAGACTTACCTACCGGTACCGGTACCCCGAGACATACAAGCTCAATCTCGGGTTCGAGATCTCGATCTCGGGCTTCAGGATCAAGTATGGTATCAGCTCCGAGCGAACGATTGATTGATTGCAGTCATGCTTAACCTTAAGCATACATGTAAGCTTAAACTGAGACTCAAGTAAAAGCCAGCCAGCAAGCTAGCTAGGGATGAATCTGTATTTTAGATCTCGATGTTGATCTTGCTCTATGCCTAGTCTGGAATCAGTCATGCTTCTGCAATTCTATCAGTAGGTGGTTGGGTTTACTGTAGATGTCAGGGTGCGTAGAAGGGAGGGGGGGGGCATGGTGAGTACGTGAAAATACTCCGCGTGTTTCTTGTCACAAGGGAGCAATATCCGGGTGTCTATCTATTTGTCTGTGCAAGCGATTTGGGTTCGAAGCCAAAAGAAACTTCTTTGTTTTCTAGAAACGGATCTAGAGTGCCGAAGGAAGGAAGGAAGGGTTGTATCTACCGTGTCTGTGAGTGCAGTAGCCTAGTTTGCTTGTCTATCCCTTACTGGCGCTGCGTCTGTGCTGAGGATGTGATGGAAGTGGGAAAGAGAGATGGGAGGATCGAGAGGGGGAAGGAGATCAGGTGTATGAGTTTCGTCTTTTGTCGTGCAAATACGGCTCTCGAATTCTAGTGATTGAGAGAGTCCATGGAATCTTATTTAGCTAAGAACGAATCGGATTCAGTGAAGTAGGGAGTACGTATATGCCGTCTGAGACGTCTAGATCTAGGTCTTGTGAAGGGGGAACGGGGGAGAAATGGGATGTTCTGAGGGGGACTTTGCAATTTATCGAAGGGGGAAGGGGTATAAGTGTGCAGAGGAGATGTATGGTGTTGGGATGGGGAAATCTTTGGTACGAGTGGTCAAATGGAGGAACTGTAGATAGAATAGTCAATGTTTGCTTTGACAGGAGGGAAGATTGGGAAGGGGAAGGTAAAGTTATGAGATAGGTGAGAAGAGTGGGAGGGGTATGGATCGACAAGAGGGAGGTGTAAGTTGCATGGGAAGCAGTAAGTATTTACGAGATAGGATATATTAGCGAGAGAGAGGGTGACTTGACATCACGAGGTAGACGTAGCATGGTTCGTTTGAATTGATTCACTGGTATTGTTTCCTTGTTTAAAGCTGGTTTCCCAACTGCTGCTATGCACTCCTTTCCTTTCCTTACCTCTTTTGCCACGAAGAACCGAGTCCTCTCTTTATTTTGTACAGTCTTCAGAAGAAACAAGTACAAATGTACGCCTCTCTCATTGTCCCGTATCTTCATCCGTCAACGCCTCTGTATCCTGGGTAGCTTACAACCCAACCCAGTCAAATCAAACAATCGATCCCTAACAGAACTCCACTGTAATGCCAGATAGCCAAACGCCTCGCCTTGATCCGAACCTAAGAAGAAAGCTTTCTATGCCGTGACTGATACAAATTTCGTCCCCTCTCCTGCAAGTAACAGCATAAGCTCTGCGCTTAATGAATTGTCACAGAACAGAGAAAGGAGTCTCATGACGCAGTGCCAGATGGACCAATTCCCGGTCCGTCAGAACTAGGTGGCAAAGAAGGAGGATCTTTTCCAGGCCCATCCCTCTTCCACCACTTCATTTTCCAGAATCCACCTGTTGCGTCCTGGGATTTGTGTCTCCTCCCCGAACCTCTTGGTGAGGGTCTAGCTGTGAATCCTGGGAATCCAGTTGATCGCCTCCTCCTTCGTCGAGAGAAAGTATTCGATCGTAGCAAAGAGGTATTTTCATCCGGTTCGTCCCTAACTGCAGAATCTGGCAGACCAGAAGATGGTCGTCTCGGTGGTCGTGAAGGCGATGGTGATTTCGCCGTATCGTCTTCCAGCTCTCCCCAAATCTCATCTGCTTCAGTGACGCGCACTGTCTTTCGGACGTTCCTGGTAGCGCCTAGCACGGTATCGAGCTTTGTAGTGGGTGTCATTGGTTCGTTGCGGAGGAGTGCTTGGTGTTCTGCGCCGATAGCAGCCTCTTCGTCGGCGTTGAGGGAGTCGGATGATTCGTCGTTGTCGGTGTCTTCCACGAAGCCTAGGCCAGGTGCGAGTGCGCTCTGCGAGACTGCAGATGGCGTTTGTTCGTCGGAGAGGCGCCAGGAGAGGGCGAGGACGCCTGAGAGGAGGATGACGGTGCCGAGGGCTATGAGGCAAGCTTGAAGAACTGAGAGACGGTCGGTTTGATGGAAGTAGATGAGTCCGTCGAGGATGGCGATGATGTTGTAGATACAAAAGACCAGGGGGTAGAGCACGCTTGTTGAGACCAGCTTCAGGCCTCTATGGAGGTAGTATAGTTGTGTGAGAGCGAGGGTGACCAGACCAAGGAGAATAGCCCATGATTGCCACCTGTTGAACTGATTGATTCTGTCGATAATTGTTCGAACCAAGAGTTCCACTGCCGACTTCGCCACTAGCAACGAATGAGCTGATAATATTCCACTGATCGAACCGTATGCTAGTCCTCGGAATAGTCGTATTCGCGGTGTGGAGGATATGCTCGGTATCCTAGCTAAGAAGCCTGCTATTACAATGATTGCCAGAACCAGAATGAGTTGCAGTATCATCCAGATCACAAATGTCCTCCTGCCCAGCAACTGCAGCAATTGATCCAGACTATGCGCCGGTTCCGGGATCGCTCCAAATATAGCAATCAACACCGCACCGCTTGAAACCAACATCGTTCCTCCCAAAGACCAGCGAGTAAAAGGCTCCCCGAGAATCAAAGTGGCGCATATCGAGTTGAAGACCAAGCCAGAGGCCTGCAGCGTCGAGAGGACAGGTAGTGGTAACGTCGTTATCTGAATGGTACTCCCGACCAGGTTGGATATAATGAACATTCCCATTCCCAGCTGCCACCGCCGCCGTCTGTAAGGAGGTCGTCGAACATCGTAGGGGTCTTTCTCGTCTTCGAGGAGATGTGATTTGCGCTGAAGGGTAAGGCCGAGACTCTGCACGCTGGTTGATAGGAGGCCGACGAGGATGCCAATCTGCGAGTCGCAGACTTGTCAGTTATTGTCCTGAGGGTGGGTTGTGAAGTTGGAGCGAGGGGCAAATGTCAAGGAGCAAGCAGGAGTTACGAACAGCTACGCTTCCTCCTGGCGACAGGTCGCCCAGGTTTCCCATCACGCAGATGTTATAATATCGCAGGGCTTCATCTCATTTGGATGGTTTTGTCTGTGTCTGTGGTGTAACTTCCTCTAAATCGTAATGGTAGAAGGAGGCGCTTCTCTGTGAGATATGACCACGTCCCGTATTGATGAGCGACTCGCGGTCAAGGTCGAGTGACCTCCTGGATCGTCGTAGCCAAGTCTCGCTTGAATGTGGGGGGTGTGGTTCTAGAAGGGTGGCCCGAAGTAAACACGGAAAATATCCAAGGCGAGAAGCTTCATCTGGGAATCTTTAAAACGATATAACGAATGTCGTAGGGTTGACTCACGACATTAAACTTTGGATGAATTGCAACTTCAAGCCGAGTCCGGGAATGACTTGGAAGAATGTCGCAAATGTACCAATGCCGTTTTGAGACATTTCCACCACTAACTTAGAAATTAGATCCGGATTCGTCTGGGCACCCTTCGGACACGCAATTTGTATGATTACTATATTATATAAATATGCCGCGACATTAATCTGCGGATGATATGCAAATCCAATCCGACCCAGGGAATGGGTCTGGAAATATGTGGCCAATATATCGACGTGGTTTTAAGACATCTCGACCGCGAATCTAGGGATCAGATCCGGACTTTCTTTGACCCCTTGAGACACTTGGAACTGTATGACTATGATGTGATGTAAACACGCCGCGACATTAGATTGAAGGACACTGTTTCTAGTGGCAATGCGCAGATATCAATATTCTTACATCCAGAGACTCAAGGGACAGAGATGATTAAGGTTATCAAACGATGCCGTAAATGTCATGAAGCGAAATCGGAACTTTGTAGCCTGTCCTAAGTTACAGTCCCATGTTACTCAATTGTGCTCTTGTGAGCCATGACATCCGAAAGATCTAAGAAATAGTAGACCCCTCTCATCTGAAGCACCTCGAGACTGCCTCTGCACACCCTCATCTTAGAAATTGCTTTACCTGGGACTTTGTATGTTCTTCATTGATACGAAGACATTAGAATTCGTCTTGAAAAATGCAAGCAATGGATTCCGCATTTACTACGATAACAAGTGATCTTGAGTGCTAAGAATCCCCATTGCTAGAGAAGTCGAAGAGTGCCAGTTATCACCTGGAATGAGGTGCTTCATAACAAAAATGACCATTGGCACTTCTCTATCAGAGGTTTCTCTAACGCTAGCTACTCCCATCATCTCACAATTACAGAGAGCCACATGAAAGGCTATATCACATTCAACGGATCCATTCAATCTTCAGGTTTCTACAGATATTCTTGGGTATGCGAACTTGAAAGTCATTTTTATACAACAGGGACCGTCCGCCAATTACCCCTCTATTTCTTCTTATACTCCTCAGGACCAATCATCAATTCTGGACGGACCAATCTGTCAAAGTCCTCCTCGCTAAGTGCCTTCAACTCCATCGCTGACTCCTTCAATGTCAAGCCCTTCTTGTGCGCATTCTTTGCTACCTTACTGGCCATATCGTATCCGATCTTGGGGTTCAAGCAGGTAACCAACATGAGACTGAAGTTTGGTTAGAACAGATATTAAGTATAGGTGAAATAAGACTTACGATTCCTTCATGATATTTGAGATCTTATCCTCGTTAGCTTGGAGACCAACAACCAAGTTCTTCTCGAAACTCTTCATGCCATCTGTGAGAATGCGGATGCTGTGTAGAAGGTTTCTGATGACCAAAGGCTTGAAGACGTTCAACTCGAACTGTCCGTTCATGCCACCGATTGTGGTAGCAGTGTGGTTTCCGATCACCTGAGCACAAACCATGGTCAAGGCTTCGCACTGCGTTGGGTTAACCTTCCCGGGCATAATACTGCTTCCGGGCTCGTTCTCTGGGAGAGCCAATTCTCCAAGACCACAACGAGGTCCAGATCCAAGATATCTAATATCCTGAGCAATCTTGAAAAGAGATGATGCAAGGGTATTCAAAGATCCAGAAGCTTGCACAATAGCATCGTGTGCTGCCAGAGACTCAAATTTGTTTGGGGCGGTCTTGAACTCGGTGCCGGTCATCTTGGACACCTCAGTAGCAATAGCCTCTGCGAAACCCTTGTATGTATTGATCCCGGTACCGACGGCAGTTCCACCTTGAGCCAGCAGACGGAGATCTGGGAGAGAAGACTCCACACGCTTAATGCCAAAGTCGAGCTGAGCCACATATCCGGAGAACTCTTGAGCGAGAGTCAATGGTGTAGCATCCTGCAAATGTGTACGTCCAATCTTAATGATCTTCTTTGCCTCGAAATCATCAACCTTAGCCTGGAGGGCATCACGGAGTGACTTGATAGCTGGGATCAGCTCCTGCTCAATCTCGAGCACAGCGGCGATGTGCATAACGGTAGGGAAGGTATCGTTCGAGGAGGCGCTCATGTTGACATGATCGTTTGGATGGACTGGCTTCTTGCTTCCCATTGTTCCGCCCAGAATCTCAATTGCACGATTTGAGATAACTTCGTTGGCGTTCATGTTCGATTGAGTTCCGGAACCAGTTTGCCAGACAACGAGGGGGAAGTGGTCGATGAGCTTGAGGGAAGCGACCTCAGCAGCAGCTTCTTGAATGGCTTTGCCAATCTTTGGGTCTGTCGAAATCGTAAGCGTATATTTCACATATCGTTCTGCCAGTGCGTACCAAGTCCAAATTGCATATTGACCGTAGCAGCAGCGCCCTTCAAGATGCCAAAAGCCTTAACAATTGGAGGGGGCATGCGGTCCTGCGGCTGGTTGATCTTGAAGTTCTCCAATGACCGTTCCGTTTGTGCTCCCCAGTACTTGTCTGCCGGTACCTGCACCTCTCCAAATGCATCTGTCTCTGCCCGTGTCGCGGCCATTCTGTATGCGGTTGCGTGGAAGTTTCTTTGGAAGCGGGGTTGGAGGGATTGTGAGGATGTTCGAGATGTCGTGGACAAGGTGGAACGGCTTGTATATATGGACCGGCAGTTGGCAGGCGCAGAATTCGATGCGGCGGATCTGGAAGTCGTGAATGTGAATGAGGGGTTCGACGATAACTTGAAGGAAGCTCCTGCCCTCGGTTTAGCAGCTGACGCTGCGAGGACGGAGCTGGTCCCGCGTGCCGATCGAAGCATCTTGACGATAATTGAGTCCAGAAAGTATCACGTAATGTCAGAAATGGCCAATTGAAGGCCTGCCAGATGGTCGAGTATAGAGTAGAGAATTATATGATGATGATTGTGCCGCGCAAGCTATGTGCAACGGGAGATGAGTATAGGTGTTTGTGAGATTCAACATAAAAAAAGTTCCAAGCTCCGGAGCACGGGAGACGCGCTGGGGTCGGACCTGAATTGAGAAAGCGGGAAAAAGCCGGCGCGGGATTTTCCGCCTTGGAATCGAACCTCAAACTTCGTCGATCTGTCTGGGAGTGAACACTTTTACACTTGGATATGGAACCGGAACTGATGATTTCTTGTCATTTTAAAGCTAATGTTGTATGTGGCAACAGTACCTGAGAACTGCTTTACTGCAGTCCGTCCAGAGTTGACCATTTTGGTGACCGTCTCGGTGTCGGACATGGCTGAATATTTAGCCGGTCTCAAGAGAAGCAGAAACCCAAGGAACTTGTATACTAATTGACTTCGGGATAAACTGGCTCTTGTATGATACTCCGTTGGTAGAGATGCATATCGTGATAGACTTCCTTATGTCCGATCTATTGAGGCCTCTTACAGGATTGGAGAGGATTATGTGCCAATACGCAAACCCTGGTAGTTGTGTCTACTTAAGAGGACACGTTTTCATCGATTCACACATGTTTTCACTTCTATTGAAGAGACATCTGAGTTCTGAAGTATTGGGTTCACATGAGTGAGCGATCCTTAGTCCTGATCTCCCCAGGTAAATAGAGCATTACACTCCTAAGCGAGCCTCTGTAAACAGTCCCACTTTCTCTCCCTTTCTCTTCAGAATACCAGTCGTCCCTTACTATATATGGATGAAAACATACCAATTTGTAAAACTAGTGAAACCAGAAATCGCCAGAATATCCTACACCCTCCGCTGTCGTGTCATGCAAGCCCGCGTCGTTATTACTTCCAAATCTACCCTGGTATACAAGCGCCAAAATAGTATTTGCTTTCTTCAATCTTTTCGCTCTCAGGATCTGGTATTATTGTCCAAAACCACTTAGCCGATTCCTCAAGCTACGTTCAAACCGAATCCAAACTCCAGACCCTAGGATCTGGGAATCTGGGGAAACAGAGCCAAGAAACCTGGGTTTTCTCCACCTCGCCTTCCCCTTCATCCAAGCATTGGCATTCTCACGCCGTTTGGCTTGAAGAGCCAATCTCATCACTCCTATTCTTATCTCCAGACTCACGTTCTGCGAAGTGTTTCTCGTTACTTCGTTCCTTTACGATTACGAAGAAACTGTTTGAGCACTGGTCTTCTGTTTTGTGCTCGGTGTAAGCGAGCTTGGCTCGTCTCGTTTTGCTGAGGCTGAGTATTGGGAAAGATGGGATGAGGTTTTAGTGGGGTTTGGCTCTAGGCGATTTGACCAGGCTATGAGGAAGCGAGGAGGTCTAGATTCTCGAATGATGAGGAGCACTTTTGGTTTGGGTTTGGAGTGTATATTTGGATGGGTTCGCTGGGACCAGGTATCTTGTGGGGGAATAGAGCGGCGACGAGCACTCAGCTGAAGAACTTGGGGTTTTCGGCTCCTAGAGTCACAGAAGAGACTCGAGACATCGTAGAGAAAACGGTTATACTTGGATATTACAAATTCTAGATGCAAGAACAGTACAGGTATCATAACCAAACCATATACACGAATGAACAGAAGCCCAGACCCCCCAATCCATAAACTCCCACGAAGCTGTCCTGTATGCTAACACTAATCAAGCATAGCCGAAAGTCTCCGCATGGACGTAGATCCCCTGCGCCCCAGTCCCCTTATGTACACCTCTATCATCACTCACAGCAGCCGCCGCATTCCTCGTTCTCTGTACCAAGCCCTGTGGTCCACAAACCACAACGGCCATCTCTCCCAGCGCACACTCTGCGGTGCCTCTAATAACCTCGCTGACATCCGGTCTTCCACTCAAGATCGATATCCGATTATCCACAATGCTACTCCTCGAGTTCTCAAACGAATTCGTGTAATAGCTACTGGTCCGAGAGTTCGCAGCTCGCGTAGTGGACACGGATCCACAGTCGCAAACTGGTACTATGGCATTCTCGTCCTTGAGCAGTTTGCGACAATGGCATTCTTTGGACGGATAGCCACGTACTTCGGACGTGATGAGGCGCTTTTCGTCGACCTCAAGAGAGGTGGATGAATATCTAGTTGATGCCTGCCCACTCGTCATGTTCTCGTCACATGTAACATAAATGCTGATATCGAGACCGACGTAGTGGCCGTCGTGTCGCAGATTATCCACATCGCGAATCGCACGATCGAGTTCGGATGCAAACCAATTAATAGCCGAGCTCTGCTTCACTACCCAGACGAACCGGACGTATCGAGTCACGGCGCCTGGAGGAGGATCGAAGTGGGATTTCCTAGACTGTCCTAACCCTTTCCATTGCTGGACAGTATCTCGCATTAGGGGAACGGTGAATGTTGAGCCAGTTGATCCAGCAATGAACACTACGCTGTCGAATTGTCTTAATGGCCGGATCCGAGAATATGGCCCATCGATAAGTACTGATCGTCCTGAGTTTCTCGTCGAGTTCTGTCCGCTCGGGTATGATTTCTCTGCGTATTTGAAGAACCTCTTCGTCGCTCCTTTCTTGGCACGGACTACGAACTCGATTTTGCCATCCGAAGGAATGCTAGATATTGTGAACGGATGTGATGAAAGAGGGGCGACAACATGGCAAGCCAGGAAGAGATGCTGTCCTGCTTCCCACTTGACAGGTGGGTCTGAGATGGTGACTCGAGTGTGGTTGTCATCCAAAGGTTCGAATGTCGCTTTGCATGCCAAGAATCCAGAACTGTTGGGATGGAAGACAGCTAGATTGTTGTATGCAAGATACATGACACGTACCAAGCGATCGAAAGCCCAGAATGCAAATGGAATCCATAGCCATACCTGATTCTCCTTCGGCACGTGGAGGTAGGTCGCTGCAACCAGCCCGAGCCAGGAGAGGATGTGTTGAATGACAAATATCTCGTATGAGAGACCTCGGATTGGCGCAACCGATGAGACGATGATCCACAGCAAGACACCAGCGGCTGCAATGCCTTTCTGAGTGATGGGATCCGCCTTGATCTTGATCATTATGTAGTCGTACTTTCCCCATTCGCGGAGAAAGAATCCGGCGTGGATCACGACTGTGAACAGAAGAGCTCGAGCAATCCATCGATGAAGCCAAGCCAATCTTTCGTATCCGAGCCCAGTGAAGTATCCAATGAAGTTGCGCTTTGCGGCAAGTGAGATGATAAGTGGCAATTGACAAATGGCGATATATCCTGCTCGGTAGCCCACATCCTCCCATTGGAGAACATCCTCGGTATTGAACCCATAAAAACAACAGACGATGATCAGCACCAGGTACCCGATCAATATCGTCGACGGTCCCAATGGTGCAAAGTAGATTTGCGTTTTCCGAATAGTCACCGGTAAAGAATAGTAACCGTATTCCCTCACAACCGCTGCAATCGTAGCATGAACCCTAAAGAATAGTGAATTCGGCTTGGCGGCAGTGGGGTTATCCCGAGCTGCTGATATTCTCTGGTGGTAGAGGAGTTTATTGAGGCCGTTCGCAACGACTGTCATGCCGATAGCAGTTCCAACGAAGGCCCAGAATACCTGCTGCATATAGAAGAGTCCAGGCACGCCAGCGGCCATGGGCATGGACATGTCTCCAGATGAGCCATGGTTGTGTTGCCTAGCAACGACTGAAGACATTTTCTGAGGTTATCGTGAGTGCGACGATTGCAAAATACGATCTGAAATACCCCGCCTGAATTAGATATTAGAGGAGATGGTAATGATGAAAACACAATCCCAGCGCGCCAGGCGTATGTGTATCGATATTACCGATATGTCAAAGATCGATATGGCAAAATGAAATGCAGTGACGAAGAGGGATCTGGGCAGCGTGTCAAAGTCATCAATCGAGCTTGGCACAAGCTCAACCTCACACATCGCCACGCAGTGATACCCCAGATGAGAAGGTTAGAGGAAGAAGAGCAAATGGACGCAGAGATGAGAAACAGATTGGACGAAAGTCATGCGTTAAATTGTACAGTGAGCTCATGATTGGGCAGCTGTTTCAAGTCTGGGCTTCCATTGGAAAGTTCGGTTGAGGCTGGAACAGAAACAGTGGTGTAGGGCATGCTTTTGTAAAGAGAAGGTTGTTCAAAACTCTAGACCCGCTATGAGCATGTTGTTCAGACAAGAAATTTATGCCCACAAGGCAAATTCCTACGTTGGGTCGCAGGGGTGCTTCTTAACGGGTGCGGTTGTTTGGGAATTGGGGGTGGATCCTTGGCTGAAGCTCCAAATTCCTCAGCGAGATCGCCAAGAAACACTCGGCCGACAATGGCATGGAGGTGAGGGAGTTTGTGGTACAAACATCGTAAGATTTGAGATGTTGACAAAGAAGGCCCAATGATTCCAATACAGACAGAAATGACCAGGAGGAAAAAGAAAGCATTTGAACTCCTAGAATGGAAGTCAATAGAGAAGTCATACACGTGATCCAGTGGATTACCACCAACATTCCTTCCCGTCTAAAGCAGCAAGACACTTCTCCCGAACAAGTAATTCTCTTTCTTGAACTCGCTCAAACCCGCTCAAGGCGTCGACGTCCTGGCTCTTTCATGCGCTGAACAGACGCAGCCTGCCCCAGACAGAACCCTGGGGTTTGGTAAGTCTTGGGCAAGACAGATGGTCAGGTCAAGCCTCGCATCAAACAGCACTGCGTCGGTCCGGATCTGGTTCGAGACCGCGAAGGGCTGCATCTGAAATAACTCTGCTTCTTATATCCCACTCATATCTTCTCACTGCTTTATCATGTTCTCATTCAATTTCCCTTAATAAAGCGCGCCTGCTGTCCTTCTGTATTGAATTGCCAAGCATCACCCACAGTACCTTCCAATTCAGCCGCGACTTAATCTCAGTGACTCTGCGAGTTACCATATAATACCTAGGACATCCGGCCTCTCTTTTCACCATCCACTAGTGCTCTATCTTCGCGAAACACCAAACAAGTCTCTCCTCTACCATCAAGATGTCTCCCAGTCCCCACGGTACCGAAGCGGAGATGGATATGAGCGGGATGGATATGGGTACGACGAGCACAGCTAGCACCTCAATGTCGATGTCAATGATGTCCATGACATTCTTCACCAGCAGCTCGACACCTCTCTACTCTACTATGTGGACGCCAAACAGCCCCGGAGCCTACGCTGGAACGTGTATCTTCTTGGTCCTTTTGGCAGTCATCTTTCGTTCTCTATTGGCAGTCAAGGCATGGAAGGAAAGGGCATGGCTAGATGCCGAATTCAACCGACGATACGTCACAGTGGCTGGCAAGCTCCCGAAGTCTGAGAGAATATCGCAGGACTCGGATAGCAAGCGGATGGTCCTGTCGGAGAACGGAGTCGAGGAGGACGTGATGGTTGTAAAGAAGCGAGGCATGGGTGTACGGCCGTGGAGGATCACCACCGACCCTGTGCGCGCAGTTATGGATACTGTGATTGTTGGTGTGGGCTATCTTCTGTAAGTCCTCCCTATATTGAACTTTTGACTCATTTGCTCATCATGGAATAGCATGTTGGCAATCATGACCATGAATGTAGGATACTTCATGTCAGTTCTCGGAGGAACATTCTTGGGCAGTCTCGCGCTGGGACGATACGTTGCGAACGAGCACTAGCGATCGCAACATAATGATTACGATGAATGAATTGGCGTTTGGATACTGCAGCGGGTCCTGCTGGTGGTGCAGACGGTCTCTACAGGCTTGTGGCTTACATAAAGTATTTAATGACAACCTGTACATTCTTCGCTCATCTGTCTTTTCATTTTCTATCTTCACTTCTACACGATTTGTCACGACACATGATCCACATCTTAGGCGATTGGAAGATGGACGGGATGGCTCAGGGACTCTGTGAGTTGGGCACTCTCTTCCCACCTAATCGGCTCAAGCGAGCGATCACAGTCGATCTCCATCTGAAGTTTTCAAAAGTTCTCGCATATCTACCCACGCATAACCAATGCTACATGATAGTAATCTTGCAACAATGTATTCAGGCTCCATTGGTTCAGGCACTTTTGACGTATGGCCAGATACTCCGTGTCTGTTCCTCGGAGCCTTTCTTCTTATCATTACATCTAAGTTTCTCTTGTCCGCATCTCCTCCCATTCTACAAGAAAATTGTACATCTACTTCCACGATATTTCCCTACAGCTAGCACCTATCTACACTTTCGCATCCCTAACATCTGAAAGTAACAAGAATTTGCGCCCCATTTCAAGTAATCTCTCAAATCACATCCCGTCAACATCTATCTCATTGAGTTCCCTCAACGAAAACAAAATCACATCCAGCCAACCTCTCGCAAGATCACCACCAGACTCTCATCTCACGACGTTACCGTGCCCCAAATTTGAAACGAAACATCTCTCCATCCTCCAACCCAACCGAGCCGCCACGTCAGAAAATTAAGCTTACACCGGTGCAATCCCGTCTCTTCGGGCAGACAGGCACGTCCCAGACCCAGCACATAGTTTTGAGAAAGTTCTCAGCACACTCCCCGCCCGAAGACTGTTTCAGCCTTCAACATATCCTCTTGAAACACCGCCTCGCTTCACAACCACATCTCTACCCCGCCATCTTGCTCATATCTTCTCTCTCGTCATGGGAAGAAGACAAGCTTTCAGATCGTGCAGCATGCGCGCAGCAAGGAAGTTTAGCTACAGGCTACAGCCAACTAGTACCGATACTGTGGAGCGACGATCAAAAGGACGTCCGAAAGTTTGGGTGGTCCTTGTTCTCGCCCAAGCCTGCGCCTGCCCTGTCATCTTTAGGAAGACACTAGGAAGGGCTTGATGGTGAGGTTGAAGTGAGCGCGTTTCGCTTTTTGATATTTATCTCCTATTGTCGGGCGGTGGGATCACGAGGCTGGCTGTAGCAAGAATTTACTCTTTCGTGCCAGATTGGGCGAGGTGTGACTGACGGGTTGAGAAGGGAGAAATTTCATTACTGTTTAGATGGATTGTATAAATTGTGTACATGCCCTTGCGATTTCATTTCTATCCATTTGAAGTAGCAGCAGCAAGCGAGTCTTTCTCTGTACACATATCTTCCATTTACACTCATAAATAATCTCGCACTCCGTTTCGCTTCCTGCATATTTTCATCCAAATATACTCCTTCGTTCAAAATACCAACCAACCCACCTCATCGACTGAGCCGACTTTCCTCACCAAACCACATAAAACTATGCACACATCATCCAACCTCCTCGCCATAGCGGCCCTCACCTCACTCACCACCGCCCACTTCAACCTCAACTTCCCCGCCGCCCGCGGCTTCGACGAAGACAAACTCGGCACCTTCCCCTGCGGCGGCCAAGACACCGTCTCCAGCACACGCACACCTTACCCTCTCACCGGCGGACAGATAGCCCTAACAATGGGGCATATCGACGCGAACGTCGAAGTCCTAATCGCAATCGGCAACGACCCCGGCTCAGCATTCAACACGATCCTCCGCCCGACATTCAAAGAGCAAGGACTCGGCGCGTTCTGTATGACGGGGATTGAGATCCCGAGTTCTCTGAATGTGACGGAGGGTATGAATGCTACGATTCAGGTTGTGACGAATGGGGATCCGGATGGCGGGTTGTATAATTGTGCGGATGTTACCTTTAGTGCTAGTGCCAGTGCAGCCGGGACGGATGTTTGTAAGAATGCGACGGCGGTGACGACGAGTGCGGCGACGGTGACGGGGAATCCGAATGTGACGAGTTCGGGTACCGAGTCGAGTTCGAACTCGACGAGTGGGAAGTCGGCGGCTAGTGCTGGAGGTGTTGGGAATGCTTGGATTGGGGGATTGATTGTTGCTGGTGCGGCAGCGTGGGCTGTTGTTTTGTAGATCTGAGAAAGAGCTGCAGTGAATGTGTTGTAATGAAATGAGATATGAATCCATCCTAGACTCATTTGTGTGCGAACTGTTATGGTGAAATTGTTCTTTGTTGACTTCGAGAACTCCTGGGGGTACCGAAGCAGGAGCATTAAAAATAGGGCTACCATTTCACAGGAAAATGTTGCTTGCCCAGATTCGTAATATGTATGTATTTAGTATTGGCGGTTTGAAGGTCTTAAAGTGGCGAGCTCAAGCCGCTGTTAGTGCTGTGAGCCTTGCTGGCTTTGCCAGTAACCCCAGCACAGGTACTTACCTTTTCTCGTTACAACTTCACATATGCAAAGCTAAGGGCTGGCTTCCAATCTGTAGGATTATATCACAAGCACGGAAGCGCCAACCACCTCATCTACATGCCTGAAGAGATGAATATTGTCGTTCCGCTCATACTGTCCGTCAGCACCGTCCTCCCTCTATCTCCTACGATCTCATGGTCGTTGTTCGCGTTATTGTACAGTCCCACAGATAGCACAATTTGCATCGACGCCTCTCCCAAAGATATGCCTGCAGCAAGATAGGTATCATCAACTCCGGTTCCAACGCCATAAAAATCCAAAGTTCCATCCCAGATTAGCGGCAAGTTTTGTCCTTTCAACTAGCAGCCACGAGAGACCTCTTGATGCCAATGATCTTCGAAACATCGAGCTTCTTGTAGTTCTCCGGCATCCACGCACCACTCGCGATACACAGCACCTTCATTCGCTTGTCGTACCGTAGGCCAGTAAGTAGCTTAGGCGTGATAAGAAAGTACTGGCTGGTATGCTCCTTGCAGGCGATTTCAACCATCCGTTCGTGAACCATGCGTTCGTTTCGAGGATCCATGCCCTGATTGATCTCATCAACGACACGGAAAGGTGCTTGTGCCAGAGATTGGAGGGACATTAGGAAGAAGATGGTCGAGACTGAGCGTTCGCCACCAGATTGTCGATGTGAGTCGAGAATTTGGAGGTCTTCGTTTTCTCTGTGGTTGCATGTTAGCTTCTGGTTCTTGGGGAAGGATGGGAGAAGCATACCTAAACTTGACCTTGATTTGAATCTGCCACAGGTCAAAGTCATCATCCTTATGAACACCAACCTGTCCTGCGCAGCCGATCTGTTCGAAGTTGTGAGAGAAGGCTTCGCTGATCTCAGAAATCAGGGTATCCAATTGTGGTTCCCACTGCTCGCGAATATCTGCGATGCTGCTTCCGACATCCTCGAGCTTCTCTTCAGTTTCGACAACCTTTCGAGTGAGTTTATCAACTTCGACTTGTCGCCGTTTGAACTCGTTCATGGCGTTTGGATTGCTTGCGACAACGAATTCAAGCCTAGTGTTCTCCGCAATAATTTGAGCTTTCAAGTCGTCGACAGTCAACTCTGGAGCAAGATTCTTCCAGCTCTCGAGATGCTCTTCATTTTCTGGGTCGGCTTGGATAGCTGTCACTGCCTCGAGAGCTCTTCCAGCTATTGCTTTGAACTCATCAAGCTCCCTCTGCGCCTCTTTCGCTCGATGTTTTTCCTCCTCAAGTTGGCGCACAATGTCAATGTTGCGTTCTTTCAGGCCAGCGACGTCGGATTCAGCTTCGATGAGCATAACTCTCGCTTCCAGAACAGCCTCGTGACAAGCTCGGATCTTCTTCACAATTTCCTTGTACTGAAGAGCAAGTTTTGATCGCCGAATGACAGCATGGTCATGCTGGACATTGATCTTGTGAATTTCCTCTCGTATCTCAGCGAAACCAGCTTGCTTTCTTTTGAGGAGCTCCTCCTCGCGTGCTGGAATTATCAGTATGTTCAGGTATGAATGGAAATGATGAACGTACCGATCTTAGCTGGGAGACTCTGCTGCTCGCTGTAGACTTTCTGTATGTCGCCTTTCTCTCTGTTCAACCGTTTCTGTGCAGCAATGTCAATTCAATAATGGTTGAGAGAAGCAAGGCAGTAACTTACGATCTCCTCGTTCAGTTCAGGGAGCTGTTCTCTCTTCTCCGTGAAAGCTGTTCGCAGAGGCTTTATCTCGGCTTTCAACTCGTCGAACTCGCGTTCCAAGGCATCGATTTGCTCTTGAACTTCCCGTTTGGCGGAAATGTCTACTGGCTGGTCGGTCCAATTAATAGCATCTGTCACGTTCTTGGTCGTGGTGGACACTGCATCAGGTCCATACTCCTTCCTCCTTGATACCTGATAGAAATTACTGCCTGTGACGAAATGAGTGACTTTTTCTCCGTCAACAATCTCGTTGTAGCTTTCTTCACTGATCTCGTGAAGGGCGACAGGACTGTTTTCTAGCTTTCTAGAATTGCACAACATGCTTAGCACAGGTTCTGGGCCATCGATATAATCAATTGCCCAGCCGTCCAAACCGAGCCGTTGCAGATCTTGATTCGACAGTCGACGATGTTCGGAAAGTCCTCCTGTCGTGGTGCGCAGTGTTATATCAGCAAGCCGCATGGTACCCGTGAATTGGTCGCTCAAAGTCTTCAAGTCATCCAGATTTTGAGCCGTAAATGCTAAGAAGTCATTCCTGCTGAGAAGAGCTTCAACTGCGTTTGCATATCGAGGATCCTTGAGTGAACAGGTGACGAGAGGTGGCCCGTAAACTTCTTCCCGAAATTGATCACGGTTCACCTGTACCCACTTCCAGGCTATGGATGCATCTTTGCCCAACTTCTCAAGCTTGTTCAGCTGCTGCCCTTGCTGAGTGTCGAATGCGGCTAAGTCGATCTTAAGGTTGTCGGACTTCTGGCGAATCTCTCTGCCCTGCTGATTTTTCTCTTGGTTGCTGGCATGGAGCTCTTCGAGTTCCCGTTTCAAGGTCCGGGCTTCGTTCTCTTTCGCTCTCTAGGTTGGAGTTAGCTCTTGCTGAACAGTGCTGACGACTGTCACTTACTATGCGTTCATTCCAAGCAGGACCGTCGAACTCAATGGGTTCGTCGTGAAGCTTGCTCTTCATATCTGTGATTGACTTCTGCACTTTTGCTACCGCGGCCTTTTGGGTTTGGTGGCGTTTATTCTCTCCTTCGACATCAGCAGTGTACTTCTTGATGTCTTCGCTCAGTGATTCCATTTCTTGAACCTTGATGTCTGCCTCTCGCTCGGCACTTGCAACAGCTGTCTTTCGTTCACTGACAACCTTCGAAATCTGTCTTGTGTATTGCTCTTTCGCCGTGATTTGGTTCATGATCGGCTCAACTTCTGCTTCCAATTCCTTAAGGCGTCGGTGTGCTTCTTTCTTGATCCCAGCACGCACTTTGTACTCATGACGAGCAGCACGGTACTCTACCCAAGGAATTGTGCTCTCAAGACGCTTGATTTCCTTCAAAATGACTTCTCTTTCCTGCAACTTCTGAATGTCGGTCCCTAAATTTTGTTGATGGTGTTCATAATTTTTGAGCTGCTCTTGATCTGTATTTTGCTGCACTTCCAACGCCTTCTGTGTCTTGCGAAGATCTTTGAGTGCCTCATGCCATTCGAGCATTTGGGGTGGCGCAGCGGCTCGCTGAGTTTCGCGCAACAGATCTATGGGAGATAATCCTGCAAATTCGGATACCTTCTCTTGAGGTAAAAACTGGCAAAGATTGTCAATCTGGATGGAGAAGTCCCTGACCAATTTTTGAACTGCCTTCAGGGAGCTCTTCCTGTCATTTAACCACCAATCCCTTGTATTGCCATCCTTCGTGATTTTGACTCGTACGACATGGTTGTCAGTCTCGTCGGGCCGTCTCTGTAGCTCGATTTCTATTTCTGCTGACTTGGTGTTATGCTTGACATACTCTCCGAAGTCTTTGGCTCGGCCCAAGTTGCCAGTTCCCCAGCCAAGACCAATACATATCGCACAAACCAAAGAACTCTTTCCTGTGCCGTTTGGACCGATGACCATGTTCATGCTCGGGCCAGGGAAGAATTCGGCGCTCTCGTAGGTAACAAAATTCTTCAGCTTGACCCGAACAATGGCACCAGGCTGGAAATCTTCAGGGCCTGCGCTATTCTCGTCTTCATCCTCATCATTATAGGCTTGACCCTTGCCCTTCCTAATAGCATTCATACGGTGCGCTTGAGGTTCGGGTGATTCGGAGAGTTGATCGCTGTGATAGCCGTTCGTTCGCGCGCGTTTCGAGGATTCAGACGGGGTTGAGCGTTGGGAGCGTCTAATGAGGTCGCCATCGTCGTCGCTCTCGATGTCTGACCGAGGTCTTCGGCGAGCGTTCGACGCTGACATCGTTGCCCTTCAATTGTATTGCTGAAGCTGAGGTGATCGTCGTTGAAGGTTGAAAGGAAGATCGCGACGCGTGAAAGCGTGACGCGATTCCCGGAGGCGCCAAGCCGACAAGAGCTAAAATAGGTAACCGACGACAACCTCACTTCACTCAAGTTCACTTCACCTTCCATCGAATAATATATCAAACTTTGCCGATTGATGGGGAAACTCTGGAATTTGTTTGTGCGATCCACCTCGTCACTTATGCCAGGGTAGAGTACGCATCAATAGCATCGCTCATATGGAGTCTCAATTGAGGATGTAAAGCAAAGCCAGCTCAAGTACTTCTTTCCTCGGGATATTTCGATCGGACGACCTATGAAGAGTTTGGAGAAGTGTAATGCGTGGTAGCCTTTGCCACTGAACCAGAGTGGCACTTTCGTCAGAAGTCATAAAATACTGCTAACCTCTATTCGCAGTTCTGGAATGTGGGGAGAGAAACATAGGGATAGCATGATCATTACTCGTGTGTGTCCCGAAGAATGTTCTTCAGATATCTCTATGCTCTGCAAGTACACTGCCCATTAGGTGTTTTCCTAAGCTTGTGATATCCTGAAGGCAATGTCTCTGGATCTAAAGCAACTCCCAGCCTCTCAGGAGGAGGTATAATGAGAGCTGCCAACCGCCAACTAGGGACGAGGTGTGTCAATGCACCGGTCCCATAGCCTTCTATGAGGTACTGTCTCTTTCGTAATGCTGCGTTGACAGTCAGTCTCACAAGCGAAAAAGCTCCCTCCTCAAATGCCTGCTTGAACGGCACCGCGTAAGCTGGGATATATCAGATGGCCACCCTCAAGCAGTTGCAAGCGGCTGTTTCCCTATGATGTACTAGGGAAGTGGAGCTTAATGCTTTGAGCTTTGAGCAATCAAAGATACAAAATACATTACCTATGTATTGACTTCAGAGGACTCTGTAGCTAAGCCCCTGGCTTCATAAACTCCACAGGTCTAGACATGCAGAGGCACATGTACATCATGCACATACGATATGCTTCTCCTTCCATTGTCTTTTGCTTGATTTTATTCTGCGTGGCATTCTTGATTTTGGACGAAAGCCTCTTGGGGTCTCACTGAGTGATGTCCTGACACGTGGGTGTTGGACGCAGACCGACCGGTACTGCATTCCAAGTGTGCCGAGTACCCCACCCGAAGTCAACACCAGCCATCCCTCACGGTCTCTCCTACAGCAACACATTCCACGACCAGCAGACCTAGATTTCTCTTCTTGCAGCCATCAGTTTTTCTCCTGCCTTCCATACACTGCGCTACACTCATTTCAATTTTCTTTTGCAAGCTTGGCAAGCCGTTTTTGCAGCGTCGTTGCTCATAGCATTATTCTGCGGTTTGGTTCACGGATTGAAGGTTCGTCCCTCACCCGTTCCTCCGACGCGTGCCAGCATCACGGATTTCTCTCTGCACTCTCAATTCATTGAGTCTGAAGTGAGTAGCTGACCAGCCCAGTGTGGGATTTTTCGAGTTGCCCGTCTTCTCACGCCACTCCCTTCACTCATTTTCACGTCTCCTTGCCAACCCGATGCACCGTTCCTCCAGTTAGGATTCTGAGCTCAGTCCAAACCTCGCTGGTCGAGACGCCTCATCCACGTCGCAATTTTGCAACCAGAGTTGATGACGTTCTGAGAAGGGTAGTCCGGTAAGATGAACAATTACTCTCGTCCAACGACGCGTCGACCACCATTGGGGGAGGCGACCGGACGAGTGAACAACGCTCCGCCACCAGTACCCGAACAGCTTTCCAAACCCTCTTCTATACCGCACCACGAAAGTCTATGGACCAATGGCCTCCTCCAAAACCAAACACAGTCGCAGTCCCCAAGCCATCAGCGACCATCGCGTCGCGTACCATCCGTCAGCGCCAACATGGAAAACCCTCGCCTGTCAGCGATCAAGGACTACCCAGAATCCAATCGCAACTCGCAGTACTCCACGACCTCGAACGATTCCAATACGAAGATAATCAAGAAGTGTATTGGACCTTGGAAATTAGGCAAGACTTTGGGGCAGGGAGCTACTGCACGGGTCAGGTTTGCTCGGCATATGTATTCTGGACAGGAGGCTGCCATCAAGATAGTCCAAAAGAAGAATGCACAGATATCACAGGCTGGAAGTCTTGCAAACCTAGAAGAAGTAGAGTCAACTCAAACAGACTCGGGCGATGGCGTCAAACGTATGCCTCTGGGTATTGAAAGAGAGGTGGCCATCATGAAGCTGATACAACATCCAAATATCATGAAGCTATATGACATATGGGAGAATCGCACAGAGATGTAAGTGGGACCCCTTCAACGCGGTCATACAAGCACTGACATGGAGCAGATACCTAGTGCTCGAGTTTGTTGACAACGGAGAGCTTTTCGAGCATATCTCAAAGAGCGGTCGTCTCGAGGAAGACGAAGCTGTGAGATACTTTCGACAAATGCTCAGCGCTATCGGGTACTGTCATTCATTTAAGATTTGTCACCGAGACCTCAAACCAGAAAACATCCTCTTGACCAGGGAAGGAGAAATCAAGATTGCAGACTTTGGGATGGCTGCATTGCAACAGGCACCAGACCACAGACTCAAGACTTCCTGTGGTAGCCCCCACTATGCAGCCCCAGAGTTAATCAGTGGCTCCGAATATCGAGGAGATATGATCGATATATGGAGTTTGGGAGTCGTGTTCTACGCTATGCTTGCTGGTCGCTTGCCTTTCGATGTAGAGGGCTCAAGCCAGGAAGCACTTCGGCCACTACTTCGGAAGATCAAAAAAGGCCAATACTTGATGCCATCGGAGTTCAGTGATGACGCAAAGAGTCTAGTTCACAGAATTTTGCAAGTCAACCCCAAGGACCGTATTCGGCTTCAGCAGGTTTGGAAGCACCCTTTGATCAAAAAGTACGACTACTTGGACAACTTGAGTCGCGGCTGTTATCCACAATCTCCAAATGTCAAGGACTGCGATCTCACCGTCCTCCGCAAGAGTGATATCCACCAAGACCTCCTCCGCAATCTAAGATCAATGTGGCACATGTATACAGAGCAGCAGCTTATTGATGCACTCCTCAGCGACAAGTAAGTTGCAATTATCCATAGCATCGTGCAGTTTTCTAACCTTCATAGACCGAACGAGCCGAAGCTGTTCTACAGTCTTTTGTTGAAGTATCGCGATGCAGCCTTAGAGAACTATGCGCCGGAGCTCGCTTATTCTAACAGTGACTACCATCATGTCAGACCAGTGAATCTGACGAAGGCATACTCTACTTGCCACTTCCCTCCAGCCAAGGGACACGGACGACAGTCCTCAAAGTTTACGGTCGTCAGCAATGGCGCAGAGACGGAGCAGAGTTATGACCCGTTCAAGGCATCCAAGCCACAGCATCTGAACGCATATCGCAACGGAGCGGCCAAGATCACCATTCACCGGCCAGCTGAGAGCAATACTTTGGGAAATGAGAAGGCGACGACAACCCCACCTCGAAAGGCGTCTCGTGGTTCTTCTGGAGATGGTAGCAGATTGCAAAAGCTCAAACCTCCGCCCAAAATTTGCGCTTCTCGGAGTTCCATGAGCTCTTCCCTTAGCCGGACGAGCAATGGCCAGGTTAGGGTTAGAGTCGGCCACAAGAGAGGCGTGAGCTTTTCACATTCTCGCAGACCTTCGAACATAACCCAGAGGAACGCGTCGGCTCCACCATTTCCCAATGCCCTTCATGGCAGACACAGTAGTCAGACTGAAGTCACTGACGATGGAGGCAGTGTTCTACGTCCAGTCAATGAGATACCTGCTTCTACACGATACATACGCTCAAGAAAGGCTCAATCGGTTGCCTCTCAATCCTACGTGGGCCCACAACCAGGTCGCGTCAGTCAAATATGGCATGACGATGTTCGGCAGCTAAGCAGTAATTTAGCTAAAGATTGCGACGAGGCATTCAATCGGATCTCCATGATATCAGAGGTTGATTCCGAGCCGAGGAAGCTATCGGATGCAGAGCAGAACTCCAGTCACTCAAATTCCAAAGCAAGATCTAAGGATTCTTCGTTAGATACACGCCCACTCCCTGCGCCTCCAGCCCGCTCGGATTCAGTGAACCATGAACTATTGGAAGCACGCAAACAAGCAGAGCTTCGGAAGCAATTTGGAACTGATGGGTCGCCAGGATACTTGGATCGAATGGTAAACCACATCGATCGCCTCATCCAGCCACTATCTCCAACACAGATTATGATAGACCGTCGTGTCACTTCTGCACCTTCAGACACCAGACACCAGTCTTCAAACCGGGCACTTCCGTCAATTCACGAGTCGAGAGGTGAGGACTCATCACTGCGCAGAGCACGAGAGAGAGCTTCTTTCCTCGAACATCAACGCAAAGTCGAAGCAAAGAGTGGCCGCATTGCATCAGCCCCTGAGGCTTGGAAACGGAAGCACCAGTCGGATGAATTTTTCACACAGGCATCCCATGGTGTCAAGAGTACGATTCGAGTGGTTCAACCCTCATCACCGTTGAGTCCTGTCAGACCACCAGCACCCTTGACAATCCGGAAGAAGAGCTCGCACGGTGCGCCACCTCCTTTGATGGCAGGCGGACTTGGAATCGATGAGGTTGCTTCTCTAAATATCCATCGACCATCTGGGCTTGACCTTCGCCAGCAGTACAAGGCTGTGTCCAGGCATGAAAACTCCGCGGATCTTGCACCTATCAGCGAAACTCGAAATGATGCAGACCAGGTCGAAAGCCTCACTGGTACAGTAGTGCGCAAGCAGTCGGGGTGGTTCAAGCGTAATTCAAAGGCTGAAGATGACAGCTCACGCTTGTCTCTCATCAGCAATAGCTCTGTTCCATCGAAGACGACGAGCAATGATACAATCCAACCTCCTTACGAGCGGCCCCAAAACCCGCACCTCCGGAGCCCTCCTAAGGAATCGCCGAAAAAGAAACAGTTCGGATTTGGCAGAATTTTCAGAAAGAGAAGCTCAAAGCCTGGCATGTCTCTTAGTGGTAAGTATAGAAAGTACTTTTGGTCTATGTCATGTACTAACGTATCACTAGCTCATGATGCGTATGAGGATGAGGAAAGTGTCCAGGATTCGATCGCAGACGCACGATTAAAGGCATTTGGCGTGCGCGAGCAAAGTGTAGATGCAAGAGCCCGACAAGTTGCACCACAGCAAAGCTGGCTAGCCAAATTATTCCATGTGAAGCCTGTTGTTGGTTTCCTCTGCTTCAACTTATCACAGCGACGTACCAGACGAGAAATTACGTTCCTCCTAAAGGATTGGAAGCGTTATGGCATTCGGGACGTCCAAGTCAACAAGGAACGAAATATCGTGTTTGCGAGAGTTGGAGCTCAAAACTGTGAGTCCCGAACCTGTGTATAAACTGAGCATAGCTAACAGCACACAGTCCTCGATATGAAGGAAGTTTCGTTCGCTATCGAAATCATGACTGTTATCGAACATGGCAAGAAGAACCATCTCAGCATCGCTCGACTTACACAGGAGAAAGGAGCTGCCAGCACTTTCAACCACCTCCTCGAGACACTGGAATCCGTTTTGAAAGTCAAAGGCGTGTTGGTGGCTGATGAACGCAAGAAGAGAATGATGATCAAGACCTTCAACGCTGCCACTTGATGATAATTCTTCATCCCATAATCCGATGAAAAATCGCTTGCCCAATCTTTCCCCGAGTTTTGATAGATATGTTCTTTCGAGTAGAATTATCAACCCTTGGAACTTTGGATGGTTGGGCTTGGAAGTTCGCTCTAGAATTGCATATCCTTACCGGCTGGATGGGCTTTGCTTTTTCTCATTGTTGATGTTGCTTGCATAGCGGTTTCTGCATATTTGCGCATTCGGTCGTTTTGCATTCGTCGCATTCTTGCTCTTTGCAAGGTATATAATAGTAATGGTTGTGTGTTTTGTAGAGTATTTGGAGATTTTCTTCTTTTCTTCCCAGGTGATGGTGTTTTCGGAGCTAGAAGTGCGAGAAAGACTTGTTGAGGATGGATAATGGCGGCTGGTGCGGGGTTTGGAATGGGATGCTTGCGATTGAAAAGTTGGTGGCTTGGTGAGATTGTGTATAGAGTACAGAGATGATAGATGAAGGAAGAATTGAAACCAACTGACGTCTCCTCGATCGTGAGGTTTTCGGGTTAACACGTTCATCAAGCAAACTGCAAGACGGGCTTTGGGCTTTCCTCAATCCTCTTTCGCCAGCAGTGCTTTGCAGGCCTCCCCGCATAGACTGTCAGAAAATCATACAGTAGGAATATGGTCTTTCTCAGCTTATCAGCGATGAGAATATATATTTTACTTTGCAAATCCGTCTCATCGTACACAGCCGGAGAGAACAGCTAGCTTAGCTGTACATCTGGCAGGCAACATGGATCTCAAGAGCCTGATAACAAACCGTCACTGGGGCTGAATATGGCCACTGATCACTATCAACGATCAGCGGTCCACGATTTCTCTTCAAGTCCTAATCGTGTTGCTTCTTCTCATCATTCCGATACTTATGCCATCCACCGGTCAGCTACTTAGAGCAGCGAGCTTCAACACTTCAACACAAATCATCAGGACTCGTCACGAACTAACTAAATATCTCAAGTTCACTTGTCTACCTCAGCTAAAATTCTTCTTCTACCTAATTTGCTAACTGGACTCCGACAAATCTCCATTCTCCGATCTCCGGCCTCCAAACACAAATTTTCGTCGTCCTAGTCTTGCTCATTTGTCAAATGTACCAGTCCCAGTCCCTGTTCCTGGAGAATCACATTCCCGACGCCCGTATCGCGATTTGTACCTTAAAAATCCATGATTTGAATATTTGACAGTTTCTACTTGACTTGTTGGCTCCAGACTCCCGAATTTCAAAGGGTCCGTTCAGATCTAGATTCCGATCGCCCCCCGCTGGTTCGGCTATGCCCGACACTACCAGCCTACCAGCTCGAGTTCTGAACCGACACCAGCACTAAAACTGCCAACTAAACAAGGTCACAGTTGGCTATACTAACTACTATTTAGTGGCAGCACCGGACCAGGCTGCTGGGTTACGACGTTAATTGGCGCTGGGATCATGGGGTAAGGTAGGAATGGTCACTGACTGACTGACTGACACTGAACTCGTTCCGGCGAGCTGGACTTGGCGAGCTTTGCACAGGATAGGGACTTTACTCGTACTGGTTTGGAGTGCAGTGGTGCTGGAGGGGTCTAGATTTTTTTTGGAGTGCGGGGACTGGGGATTTGACATCGGAGATGATGATGTAGTCTTGCAAGTTACAGACCTAGATGGGGATGGATGTGGAGTCGAATGTAATTAACCAGGTGGGAATATGCCGTGGACTGGTGGGTAGCAGCTAGAAGAGGGATCTGGAGTGAGATGATGGTTCTTTGATCGTCACGCTGCTCGCAGACGCAACTCGCCTCGATGAAGTCTCCTTTGCTTGGTAGCGGCAGGACCAACCCATTTTCTCTTGTCCTGAAAAGCTTGCAGAGCTTGAGTAGAAATCCACTCTGACACGAGATGATATTTGGAAGTCACAAATAGAAGGGCTTCTTGTCTAGCTCGACCAGATCCTCAGCTCGGTATGGTGGTAGCTGAAGAGATCAGCTACTGCAGACCCGAAGTCCATCACAGAAACCAAATTTCCCATGCCTTCAGAGTAGTTAAGACCGACGATGAAGTCCACCCGTAGAGCAGTTTATTTGATCTGGATAGCGCGAAGCTGTCCGACGATGGCTTCCGCGTGAAAGTTTGCAAATTTGCACTGGCGCAGCAGCCAGACGCCATGACGCCAAGTCCTCCATAGCACACAGTAGCTCGTCCGAACCGCGAGAGTTGTTACGGTTCTTGTAGAATTTAAGAAGACATCTAGGAGTAGCTGCCCTATCGTAAATCAGCCAATAGAAGGTTGCATTTCACTGAAAGAAGCGATGAGATGTTGGTCTCGCCTGATCTTGGTCCCATGAAGCCGTTGAGGTTCTACTTCATAGCGCATTTTGGTCGGACCGTATTGGACTTCGAACTATGTTCGATTGAAAGCGGTGCCAGACTGGCGGGTCGTGAATGATCTAAACGGATGGTCTCGATTGCTCGTGATGATGAAATTTGAGATTCGACGTTGGCTTTGGAGATTCGAGTCTGTAGACAGCAGCATAGGGATCGTGACATGTCCATAATTCGACTTACAAAGACTGGCGAAGTGCTCGCGTGAGAGAGTGTTTGGAACTTCGCACATTCGTCTTGTGGTTTGAGGTCTGGACTCTAGCTCGGGCCTCGATACACTACTCCAGGTACGAAGCCTAGAGGCGTCTGTCAAAGGTCGAAGCTCGGGTTGTCGTATGCTGTGTGGATGTTGAAGATTCATAGTGTTCGTCCAAAAGCCCATGGCTTCTGTTGATGAGATGGTGGAGACGGCTGCAATGTGGACCGTTTGGACTTTGTCATGATTCTCCGACGACCCCCTGGACGAAGCATAGATGACAGCAAGGCTGGGTATGCTTTAACAAGCTTTTGTGAAAGAGTTTTCTACCTTGAGACGATTTGCAGGTAAAGCCTACAACGGAAAGCAAAAATTTCCTTTCAGGTGCTCTGAGGCTCTGGTTTGATGAGCTCGTAGACTGTGCCGATTTCTCTTCCGGATATAAGCTGAAAACGAAGATTGCGGGAGGAAAGGAAGTGTATTGGTTCAGCCGGCCCAGAAAACTATGAAAAATGTAAACAACATATCCGGTGAGACCGGAGTGCTCAACAGGAGACGGATAACTACGCTTCACACGTTGAGCACTCACCCAACAATCAGCTCATACTCAGTACGTCACCAACAAAATCCCAAGTGTAAAGACCTTTTATCGCGACCAAGAAGACGTGCTTTGAATGTTTCAGATTGGGAATATTGATATCTCTCAAAGTTGACACTTGCATTCTGTACCAACGCTGGGCCACACCGTCCTAGCAGTGCCAGCAGCCACAGTCTGCAGCACGCGTACCACTCCTCTTCATCTTCCCCATTCCGTTTTCCCATCCTGCCCGTCAAAGTTGAACTACTTTGACGGGGACTGCGCCGTGGGTTCTTTGAGTCGAGGTCTTGGAGAAGGGGCTGGATCCGATGGCTTGCAGGAGAACCAACCATTGGGTAAATCAAGGCGAGGGTGTTGAGATTGGTTGCAGATTCTAGTATGCTGGTATGCTGATATGCTGGTATGCTTTTGTATGCGATGTAATTGAGTACCGATATGTGGCGGTCGCTTGTTGGCACAGTGGCAGGGGAATGGAGACGTTGGAACGTGGTTGGCTTGCGGTTCGAGATGTCTTGAGTTCCCGTGCAGAGTGTTGCTGCTTTCTTTCCTTTTGATCTTGCGGGAAGTTCCATGGACATTTCCCTGGTAGGGTAGCCTTGCTGATAGAGTTGATGGGGATGAAATTCGGCAAGGCTGTGCGAACAAGTATGGTGCCAGAAAAAAATAGTGATATTGCGAAAACGAAATCGAGTGACATTCAATATTCTAGGCATTGAGCTTAGAGTCGTGCTTGATACTAGCGAATATCAGGCTTCAACCGGTGTTCCGATGCATTGGACATGTCGTTTTCACTTGAACGTGCAGTGAAAGGGTTATCTTCAAATCTTAGTATGCCTTGAATGGTTCTTCATGCTCCATGCTTACTTTCACCTCGAATGGTATGAGTTGTTGTTTTTCCGATTACTGAATGTTACGGTAAGCCAGGTATGCCAGCATGATGAAGCGCTTGGGAATATTGGCCAAATCAAAAGAGTTCGTCACATTGGGCTTAGCGAGTGAAGCAGCTGAAAACTACTCAACTGCAACCACAACACCTGCCGAACGACTCCTTTCGTAGAGGATCGAGACCGATCTCTTCCGAGAATTAGCATCCCGCGTCTGTGCCAGAAAGACGTTGAGAATCGACGACTGACCGGGCTGTTTGATCGTAGCTCACTGGATCATCAGCCGTGTGTTGTTGCAATTCAGGGGGCCAACCTTTCGAGACGTCTTGTGACGATAGTTCGGGACGGACTAGGTGAGGTTTCTCTCTAGCAAAGACAATCAATCAAAGAATATACCCGGCCAAGAGTTTCTAATGATAGCAACTTGCAATTTGGAGAACCCGTCCCGGCAAATACTGATCCCAGTCTCCCATGTGAGCCAGCGAGCGAGGAGACGCTTCATTCTCTGCCGGGACTGCTTTAACCTTCACCAGACCAAAGCAATTCTCGCCAAGATATTGGGATCAAGAGCTGAAGTTTTCCCACGTCCCACGATCGGATCGGACTGAGTAGGAACGGACACGGGCCAGAGGCAATCTCCAAAGGAGCTCCTAGCGCCGAACACAAATTCGAGACATCAACAGATGTCAACATGTACACATCCCGGTTTTCGGTAGAAGAGATGCGGGGACAGGACAGGATGGTTTGTGCTTCTCCGCTTCGTGGTTGTCGAAGCGGCCTGGCTGTGGGTGGAGGTTGTAGTGTTCAGGGGTGGGCCATTTGCTCGCTCGCCATGCATGCAGTGGGTGGATGATTGGCGTCCTAATGCCCTTATTCGGCCTGTTGTGAGCGCCACCGGCGACGCCGCCATTGATTCTGGGAACGCTGGGAACACTTAAGCTACATGGGACGAGACGAAGGGTTGCTCAAGCGATGCTGCAGGTATCCGTTGGCGGTGACTCTGGGGGTTCAGGAAGCTCGACCTGACGAGACGAACGAGACGTGCGGAAACACAACTGTCGTGCACCCGTCCGTGAACCGTGCTGTGCTTTGCTGAAGGATTCCATCCGATAGACGGGAGGGAAATGTGCTTTGGCCGCTGAAGGCGCTGAAATCCAGGAGCTTGGGTGTTCCTCCAGTGCTTGACGCTATTCTTGGCCCTGTACGTTGGGACGGCATGGGATGGGACAGGATGCGGTGTACTGCTGGGGTTCTCCGCATGGGACGGAATGGCTTTCTTCGGCAGGACAGCTGCATGCAACATCGAAAGGGATTCATTCCGAGGGCCGCTTATGGCTGAATCTTATCTTGAATCCTGGTGAGCCAAAGGTGTTGCGGTTGCATTGACATGTTCAGCCGGAAGTGCTGATTGACAGGGCTCAATTGCGACGATGAGGCCACCACGCTTCTTCTCGTTCCTGTGATTTGGCCAATATTCGTTGTCGTGCATCACAGCTAGCCAATATCAGGGGCAAGTATACATACGACAAGGGCTGCAACAGGGGGGTGACTGGACGTGCGCAAGCCCAAAAGTACCTCTTGGCAGAAGAAAGTGCACACCGAGGACGCCCAAAAGATGCGGCTCTGCTTTGAGGCCAGCATGTCACTCCCTGCATCTCATTGGCGTTCTTCGAGGCGGAGATAGAGATGTCCTAGGAAGCCAACACAAAACAAGATAAGATGAGTGCTGTTGGGAAAGGGACAAATTGAAGGATACGGGAAATACCCAGATGTATTCCTTTCCGAGGACATTCCTGCTGTATCTATTCTGCACCACCATTGACCTTCCAGAAGTACCATATTTCTACCGGTAAGCCTTCCAGAAGTCTTGATATCGGCTTGTAACACAGTGCCGTTCCGAATTCCTGAGTACATTCGTACCCTCTCAAGTCTTGGTACAAGCAGCAGCACGAGATGACACATGATGCCACTCCCGAAATGCCGGGAAAGCCCGACGGCGGGCGTCGGCAGGAGCAAGCAAGCCCAGCCGACTTCCGAACACAAAAGCAGAGCAATCGAGTGGGATGAAATACGGGGTTGCTGTATGTTGGAATAGTACTATGAAGATGTTGACCATGCCTGTGCTTCATCCTCATCCTCCCCATCCTGCTCGTATCGAAAGAACAAGAAGATGACATAAAATTAAGCACAATTTGAGGTTTCTCCGGTGCCCTCGCGGCTCATTCCTCGCTCAGGTGTCAGACATATAAAAGCTAAACGGGGAGTCGGACAAGCAGAGCCGATATTATATCAGCATGAAGCATACACAACTGTCACATCTTATCTGCCTGGCAGTGTTGGTGAAGGCTAAACGCCTCATGGGTTTATCCCGTTGACCCTCGTTCTCCCCACGAGCATGTTCGTCCATCGATCACCAACCGCCAGCCTGACTCAAGACACCACTGAAAACAAAATCGGATAATTTGCGCATCAATCGGAATGGTTATTTATTAGTTTATTTGACGATGAAGAGCGGTCTGGACAGACGCCCAGCCGTCTCAGGTCATGCCATACGTTTCGTTGGTCGAGCTTTCAGCAGAAGGAAAGAGCATGATGCAAAGTCGCTGACAGGGAAGTGAGATGGTGAGCCAGCAGGGAGTGAGAACCAGGACCGGGACAAGGACAGGGCATAACCAGACAGTGCATTACAGGGTCTTCAGGGCTCGAAATAAGGTAGGCTGATCGCTACCCCTTTGCCTTTAGTGAAGATGGTTGGGCTTGCTGGCGTTATTTAGTGACCCGAGAAATCACGGAGGGCGTTCTCATGGTGCACCGTGTTGTTGAGCTTAATTCCAGAGGAGCCAGCCCAGCGCGTTTCCAGCTCTTTGTTTTGGCTTGCTTCAACAGATCCAATGCCGTAGATGAGAGATGAACGGTATATAAATCGCCACATAAGGAGCGAGCTCCGGGCCTTCCAGCAGCTCTCCCCCCTTGCTTCCCTTACTTACTCAGTCTATTCTGTCACATTCCTGCCGCCGAGTCTGCCAACTGAGACAACATCTTCTTTTCCCCTCACTCTGTTCTGATCTTCGACCCATTGGGCAACTCAAGCGATGCCACTCGCAATCTGGTAAGTGGATCTTGGCATTGCTTGCTGTTTGTCTGGCGGACCGTGGACGTCGAAAACCCTGGGTGGGCCTAGATCACAGAGTGGATGGATGGGGAATAGATAACCGAATAGGACATGGCGCCATATAATTTGTAGATTACTAAACGATAACGACAAGAAATATGCTTCTGGGAACATGATAAAAGATGCGATGCGAAATGACAATGTGTAACACTTATTTTATAACAGACGAGTAGAGGAAATTCGTGAGTAAGATAGAATTGCGGCGCAAGGGTTGGTGCAACCTCAGCAAAGGACTATTGATTCTGACAGCCAGCAGCCATCCGCGCCTCTCGTCGAGAATAGAAGCTTTCACGTTACTGCTTTACCAGAACCCGAGACAGCGGGTACAGATAGACACAGTAAACAAACTTTCATATTGTTATCGACCGGCCTCTTGCGATATTGCTCTCGTATGACCAGCATACTTTTTGTGATTAGATCGCTGGGATTTCAACACCCCATATCGTTCGGTCCCACAAATACAGACGCACTCTGTTTTCAGCTTGAATGCGGTAACGGCAGAGCATAAAGAGAGGGGTTGATGATTGGTGACCCATGTCACAAAAGTGCAAAGGGCAGGCAAGCGATCGCTTGATTTCATGCCTCAACATTCGACCAGCCTCGTTTTGTTATTTGCCATTGGATGAAGAACTCCCAGATCCCAGAATTTCAAAAGTGTGGTATCGAAGTTGTGATCGTTTTGCAGCCCGTAGGACTACATCTCAGCGGTGTCAAATCATATCAACAAAGAACAAAGAGACGTATATCAAATGGGTAGCCGAATGCGCTTTTAACAGGATCTAACTGGATACTGAAGACACAGCTCGCCGTGCCAAGACTATGGTGGCACACAAATGATAGATAGGATATCCCAGGCCGGTCGGTATAGGATTACCTAAGGCTGAAAGGAATAGAGAGGGTCTCTTCCGGCGCTTAGGAGACCACTGACAGGACGCCCATCGTATACAAGTGCGTGCCTGTCAAGTGCAGCCACAGAGGACATGCGCAAAGGAGTTGCTTAGTCCTCTCCTTCCTCTCTATGCTGCGTCAGTTGAACAACAGGACTTCAGTAGCAATAACAACAAAAACAACGACATAGCCAACGTGAAGTAGTAAGCTCGCCGACTAGATCCCTATCACGCCAATCATCATGCCCCTGATCCACAATCCACTTCAACCCCCTGGCTTGGATCGTTGGCCCATGCGTTCCCTGTCACTGCACCCTCCCAGAAATCCAGATTTCCAGTTTCTGCCACCAAGCCCAGCCCGCCTCTAGCAGGGACCAAACCCATACCCACCACTCACCACGAGACTCCCCCCTGAACCCTGCATGTACGCCGTCGCTCATTATCTCCAATGATTTGGACTGCGTATCTAGCCAGATCAGGCCTTTTCTCCTTTAGCTCGACATTGCCGCGAGCCTCGTGCCATCTCTGACTTTTTCTCGATTCGGATCGTGCTTCATCTTGAAGTGTCGTGATTGGCAGGTTCAAGAGCAATATTGCATGTTGCTGCAAATTGTCGGACGAGCGAGGAACCTTGAAAAAGAAAGGAAAGGGGTTCCCATTAGAAAAGAAGTAAACAGGCTGTGAAATAATACAATGCATGTTTGTAGTTTGCACGGCTAAGTCGATCGTGGTGATATGATGATGTGATACTACTGTACGAACAATCCTGGTTCGGACATAGCAATGCAGCCTGACATCCTGCTCTTGCTCCTTGCATCCCGTTTCAAGAAAGAGATCACTCAAAACGAGGTTCAGGATATCAAACTGCACAGCATCGCACTCGCCCCTATCTCTACGCACCATTGTGCCCTACACTGCATTGCATACAGTAGCTGTTGTAAACACATCCCTTCTTTCGGTCTCCTCTCTTCTAACGATCATCGGGACCGAGACTATGAAGTAAAGAGCTCAACCCCAGAGATTGGATTGGGCTGGTCACGGGCCACACCCAGCGCCAGCCGTCCCGTCCCCCAAGCAAGCGTGCCCACTAAATTTGCCATCCTCGTTCGAAAAGAATCGAGGTGAAAATTGAAGTGGATGCTTCAGCTGCGAATCGAATCTCAAAGGCGTCTTGATAGTTGATCGCCCTGTTGCTCCCAAAGACCTTAGACCTTTCTCACTACCAGACGCTACTTATGAATGTGTAGTCGTGTAAACTCAGTCATCCCGACGAGCCAGTTCCTATCTCAAATCCCAACTTTCCCAACTCCCATGCTTGCGCGCCTGCAGAAAGTATATGGATGGCTGCATTTTAGACTCAGCGGCTTAAGCCAAGAACCCGCCTCTGGGTACGGTATGGTATCTCCTTCACATCTGCTCATGCTTCATGGGCTCTCGCATGTAGCCGACAATGCCTGTAACTTTCAATTTTTGGGGGGCCACACCCACACCTCCGGAGCCAGCTGCAGCCCACACCCATCCACCACCATCTGCCCTCTTCCTGCACGACAGCGACGCTCGACCTGCTTTCTCTTTCCTTTTGCCTCTTGCCTTTTTCCTTTTTGCTTTTACGGAATCTGCGTGTCTTGGTTTTAGGGTCTAACTCCATCAGCCCTTTGATGTGACCCTGTCCTTGCTTCCGTACGTTCTGTCAATTTTCGGACCAGAGAGCCTGAAGCGAACGAGATCCAGCTGCACGGGATGAGGTAGAGGGTCTAGGCCTAGCTATTTTGAAAGGAACTTTCGAGGTGTGGTCGAGACTCGATATCAGGACACCGAGGACTCGAGATGGGATCGTGATACAGCGAAATTAATGGAGAGATTTGAAGATTCTGAACCTGTCTGAATAAACCATTTGTCTAATAATCCAGTCCACTTTGTTCCTTTCGCCTTGTCTCTTTGCCTTGAAGGATTGGCTTGAGTACGTGAGGGTGGAAGGAATGTTGCACACTGAAGATTGGACAGCCTGCGAATTATCACTGGCCATCTGTCCAATCATAAGCCGGAGTGATGAGCAAGCTCCCCAGCGTCCTCCTGTCTCAAATCAAGTCGCCTGAAGCTTGCCAGATCCATAAGCTTCTGCCCCCAAAGTCAGTGCTGAAAGAGTTTAGATAGGGCAGTAGGGCAGCAGGGTGGTAGTCCGTCTGTAGTGTATTTTGTTTTATATTCCACTTAATTATTTGCTTTACCTACTCCTGCACTATTGCGAATGCCGTCATATCGAGCCATGTCTCCCACGGAATACACTCACCGCATGTCCCAGACCCAGAACGGGCTTTAATTTGACTCTTGACTTGACTTTGCTACAGCACCTAATCAGTTTCTTCAGCAGAGAAGAGACGAGACGAGACGCTGTGCTAGGCTGGGCTGGACTACAACTCAAGTTGCTAGCATGCTGCTGTCCCTCCTCCCGCCAGCGTGGATTGGGATGGACTAGGAATTTTAAAATAAAGTAAACTACCCGATTGCCTATCGTCGACTTGACGCAACGCGGTGCAATTTGGTTTGGGGTTGCACAAGACAATATTTGCCTCGACCCTATCCTTGGAGCTGAGTGAGTGAACCCAACACCCGAACGCTCCAGCGGACCCGACGAATGGGAAAGGCCTGTCCTAGTCTTGGAGTCTCGGATTCAAGTCCGGGTCCGGGTCCGGGTTCGTTGGAGAGGGGAGAATGGAGGTGTTGAAAAGTGCCTCTGGAAGGAAAGAAAGTGAAGACATACGGAGTGAAATATGCCAGAGCCCGAGTACAGCGAGACAGAGTCAAATGCCAGAAGCAAGATACTCGCTCGTAAAGTTACAAAAGAGCCCAGAGCTTAGTCGGAGTTGCTCGCCTGTCGTCCACCCCCCCGTCCTTGCTAGCAAAGTTCTCAACCTATCAGACCAGACCACTGGCCAGTCCACCTGCTGAGGACTCCTCTTCTGTCTTTGATCCCGGATCCTCCCCTGCGCTACCCAGTACCCCAACCCAACCCAAATTTACTGTTCAACTACACTACTTCCGTCCCCATCCCATGTCATGCCCACAACCCAGCACCTGCACCACCACCACAGCACCCCTCTCTTTTCCAGCTAGCCAGCTCGCCCCACTCCCACGCTAAAGCCCATAACAGCGCTCCTTGGCTCGCTCACTCATGGACACACATGGCGTATCGATCCTAGCCTTATGCTAGTGTCTTGCTAGTGTATTCCTAGGGTGTCCACCCTGTAATGGCCCCCTGTCCCCCCTCTGCCACGCTTCCCGCTGGTAATCAACACCATCCAGCCAAATGCACGCGGAACACACAGACCACACCTGAGAGTCCCCCATCTCCAGTAAGCTACATAAACCGACAGCGCCTCCCCGGCCGCCATCCAGGTGATCGACGACGCTCCGCTCCACATACTTCACTTCATCTAAGTCCGACTTACTGATTTACTTACTTGCTTGAACTGACTGGATATACTCGACTTGCGTTCACTTGACTTGAATTTCCAAGGACCAGAAAGGAGCCAAGACGAGACCAGACGAGACCAGGACAACAGACGAAAGAAAGACAAGACATCGACGACAATAACAGTCGAAGCAAAACAGACGAGCCGAGACAATACGGAAAAAAGTGGAATTGCGAGTGTCAACATCGAACAGGCTTGCACGAACTTTATATGCTACAGGAGTGTTTACTATCCGGCGAAATTGTCAGAAAGCCGACATCTGACCTGCTCCTCCACCTCTTGTCGAACCCCATCCTCCGCGACCCTCGATCTTCAGTCGGCGCGATTCTTCCTTCATTTCCCTCCAAGCACTCACCGTGGACTTCGCAATCATCTTCCATGATGGAGGCACAGAGCTTCACCGCTCGGCGCGCCGCAGCCAGCAGCCTCCCAAACTTCTCACTCCCCCCACCAGAACATCTTTCTCAGATGCACCGCCTACCAGTGTATGCCCCGTCAACATCAACCCAGCCAACTCCAGCGATCGTCAGCAGCGTTTTGACTCCTCCTGCCGGTCTGGCAAGTGATCTCAGCCCACTGGCATCAAGCGTAAATAGTGGCAGTTCCCAGAGCTCAGCTGGGAGCGTACCTCCATATCAGCCAATGGGTTTCTGGCCTACCCCCAATCAACCCTCCTATGGCTTCAGCTCAGCTCCTCCCATGCCCGCATCTTTCGCCCAGTCCCAGCAGCCATATATGGGACGCCCACTGTATTCTCCATCCATGAACTTCCCCAATCGAAATACCAACTCTCCAACTGCAGGCGAAGGACTTCCACCGCCTCCATACGACATCAGTGTGCCTTCTTTCCCAGCTCCAATGTCAAGTGGTGGACACTCTCAACAGCAGACTCTCCCAGCTCTTTCAACTAGCCATCAACATCATCAACAACAGCAGCAGCAAGCCCAACAACATCAGCAGCAAAATCACCAACAGCACCAACAGCACCAACAGCACCAACAGCACCAACAGCACCAACAGCAGTTGAACAACAATGGCTTACCAGCGGCCTCGCAAGCACCCCCACAAGGACCTCTCCATGCTCCAGATACTTATGGCGGGAGACCGCCTCCAACCCCAAATTACTACACACCATCCTCAACACCACAGCAATCCTCTTTCCCAGCATATACCCAACAGTCTCCAACCCAGCAATCTCCTAATACATCCTCCGCACCCTCTAATCGCATTTCCCCCGTTTCAGCACAGAACCACTCCTCGATGGCTGCACCCCAAGGCTACCCAAGACCTTATAGCGGGTACAGCTTGCCAGCAATGGCCGGTCCCATCATGTCCAACGTGCACAATCCTGGAAACCAAATGGCCCTGGTAGGCGGAATGAACATGCAAGGCTACCCCCAACATCCTCACCAGATGTACGGGCACCACCCACAAGGCCAGACCCCACCAAACGACCGCCCTTTCAAGTGCGATCAATGCCCACAGTCCTTCAATCGCAACCACGATCTGAAGCGACACAAGCGGATCCATCTAGCAGTCAAGCCATTCCCCTGCGGCCATTGCGAGAAGAGCTTCTCGCGGAAAGATGCATTGAAGGTTCGTTCTCAATCCGATTTTGATCCCAGTAATTGGAGGCAGCCTCCTCTTCTCATTTCTCGGAATTTTGTGATACAGTTGGCTGATTGAACGAACAGAGACATATCCTCGTCAAGGGATGTGGAAAAGGTCCATCGACTGGCGCCGGTGCCACGAATGGTGGCAGTCAGTCCCCAGTCGACAAGAGCGAGATTATGAGTGATTCCGCCGACGACAGCCCAGAGATGGGAAAGAAAGAGTTGCAATGAGAGGGTATCGTCTCTCCCCCATGTCACCGTACACTAATCGACGTGGAGTCTTCTTGCTAGTCGACATAATGGGATCGGGCAGGCGAGCGAGAGGGCCGGCATCGGTGGCGTACATGACGGGCTGTAAATTCGCTTCCCAGGTAACATCGGAGGTGCTTCGATACCCGGCGTTTGTGTTTTCTGTGTGAGTGTTTATGCTTCGGTTGGGGGCAGCGGGACAGGAATAAGGACGGTTGGGATGAATGAATGGAACGAATCTCGATGTCCAATTTTCTTTTGGTGTCGGGTTGGCGGCGGGGTATAGGAGTTGGTGTTGACTCTCCTTTCTTCCTCTCATGGACTGGAAAAATCGCGGTTGAGACCGTGGTGGTGTGTCTGGTTTTTGTTTTGACGAATGGATGCATATGAATGCCTCCACTTGTTTGGCTGATTTTACATCGCTGCGATTGATGCCACTGCTCGCGCTGCGATGTCTTCTTGCTTTTCTTCGGTTGTTGGGAGAGATATCCGATGGTCTGTTCTTGCTGCTGGGGTTAAAGACAGATCGATCTTGTTTGTCCGATGTAATTGTATTAATTTGCGGCCTCGATACCTATTGATGAACGAAGAGATGCTTGGAGAAGATCCTCACTTACTACTTGATTATCTGAGAATATGAGAAAATGAGTGACGAGAAAGTAGTGATTTTAAGATTTGAACCAAGAAACACGAGTAGGACTCAACAGAGAGAGAAAGAAGGAGGACACGAAAACTGAAAACGAAGGAAGGGAAGCAACAGTGGAATGACAGAGAAAGCACTACCAGTCGAGGGAGAAATCGCGGAAGTGAGGGAGAGGAGGACAGAAAAATAGGGAGACAGATATTATGCAGGGAACAAAATTGAACACACGTTCAAATAACCTTTTCCCACACTTGCCACACCATCGAAGTTCGGTACCAGACGAACTCTGAGACTTGACGCCATCCAGCATGAAGCCGCATTGCCATTCTCCACCTCCATCCCCGGATCCCTGACTTACAAACGAACGATCTGCGGCTCTCCACCAAGCAGATTCCCAGACGGCGCAAACGCGCTGAAGCGAGAACGACGTGCTGGATACGAGAACGATGGTACAGTGGCTGTGGATGCAGGTTTGTCGATCGATACGTGGTTTATTAAGTAGTTGATGGTGCTGGTGGACGATGGATAAAGTCCGATAGATCGGCAGTCGCTGAAGGGTAGAGAATTCGGAGGTACCTCGCAGGCTGTTATTCACACCTAAAGAGCTCCAGATCCCAGCACGCACTCACCTTGCACGAACCTACCTTGTCAACGCATGCAAAACAAACAACCCATAAGGCTGACCCAATACTTTAAATAACCTCATACATCCTGTAAGCCACGTCCGATCGTGGCGTTCGCTGGCAGAAGCTTAAACCCGCCTTCTCCCACACCATATCCATGCCCTGCCTCAAATGTGTTCATGGATGTTGGATGTGTTCTTCCGTCCGTGATAGCCGTTAGGTTTGAGGCGCGACTGTCGCTACCGAGTTGTCGGGTCGGGTCGAAAAGGTGCTGGGATTGCGGGCTTTGAATGGAGATGCGGGATTTGGCTTTGGATGAGAATGATTTGAGGTGGGTGGCATGCAGGTTGGAGACCTAGAAAGGTGGTGAGTGAGACATTGGGGATGATCGAGCGGGATTTGCAGATGATGTACATGCTGTGCGGGCGATAAGGTCTGTAGGTACCGGTGGTGACTTGCAGGGACAATTGTGGTGTTGGTGTTGTGTTGTGCAGGAAGAGGAACCGGGATAGTTAGCTGGCTGGCCATCAAGGTGCTGAACACAAGCAATTCTTCATTTCAGCCATTGATCAGTTCAGAGGCAAAAGCTTAATCGAGCACACATAAGAGGCAACCTTGCTATATTTGAAAGGAGGTTACCTTTCCACCGAGATTCTGAGAATAAGAGTTCATGGCATGTTATCATTGTCTTTTTAGCAATCTACACAGGATTTCAACACCAGAATAATGATGCCGTAGATTGAAGATGAAAATGAAACGGAAAGGTGTGATCATCTTTTTAATTTCTTCAAGCATACAGACCAGGGCAGACAAGCCGTTCTTGCAGGTAGGGCGGATTTGACGTCGGGACACTGACAGATTCGTTCCAGTTTTTATTACTTGCCTTCATTTCCACTGTTATGGAAGGATAGCATTCTCACCATAGTCGACGGATTGTATCATAAATAGGATACAGCTCCCTTAGAGCTGCTATGGTTCGAGATAAAGAGTGCTGTGGGAAAGCTCAACTTAACTATGATGCAGCTTGCGGTTTAGATCTCCGTATTTTGAGATCAAGCAGTATTATATACATTCTATACACATTATGTTCATCATGGGGTACTTCATCCTTACAAAAGCAATCCAACAGTAAAAGCCATAGACAACATACATAAGCCCGCGCCAGCACCAGCTCTTACTCCAGCATTCTTCTTTCCCTCACCAGTAGCAGTCGCAGAGGGAGAACTCGACGATGTCTTAGAAGCTTCCTCGTAAGCTGCCTGGCTGCCAATCGCCCAACCTAGATCTCCAACCGTTATGTTATGCGATATGCATTGTAGTTCATCAGGTCCTTCAGTGTACGCCAACTCGTTGTTTGCCAACCCCACACTCAATGTCTTTACCTGGTAATCCGCGAAGACATAGACCTGGCTAAGGAAAGGCGCTCCAAGAATAGGTGACTTGTCCACGTCTGTCTCCTCACGGAAAGAGACCAGGGTCGAGGGTATGGTAATATTGAGCCCATTTGAGAGCGTGATGGTAATATCCACATCATCTGAGCCCTGGAGACCTTGGTAGACAGACTGGGGAAGGACGAGTTCAGCTTCTTGGGGCTCGACGCATGCTGTGAAGGCGGATTTGCCGATTTCTTGACCCGAGACAGCTATGGATGCCACGTCCACCTCCCATGGACACTGCCTAGCCAGCTTGAAAGCTCCGACCGGATATGTCTCCTCCAAAAGATCGCCCTGTACTCGACTTTTGGAATAGCCGCCCAAGATCATGGTTGCATTTCGCTCGAGATCAGAACCAGCAGCAGCCGGTACTCCATAGTATAGTCCAATAGACCTAGACGCAGTTCTGCCGCTTTCGTAAAAGTATTTCATGAATGTGGAGTTCAGACCCAGTCCCAGCACTTGTTGTTCACTTGTGTCCACAAAGCCTAGCATGGCGCCCGATCCCGCAGTCGCATTGCTCCCGAACGAGTCGTAATGCGAAAGAGAGGTGAATATTCCACCTTGGACGTTCGATGAGTAGTAAGACTGAGGCAGGACCAGGTTCGTATATGCGGTGCCGTATTTGACGTTGGCGGCTTTGACAGCTGCAGTCGTAAGGGAGTTTTCGGGGGAGCCTGTGAAGTTGGAGGAGGTTTGGAAGTAGATCGGCGCCGAGGTTTCGATGTCGTAGTATCCATGGCAATTGAAAGACGCGTTGAAAGTGTAATCATTATCCCAGCTCTTTGGGTCGTAATTCTCATCGTAGGTATAGCTGTTGGGGCAGGGCGCATCTTTTGACCCGGTTGCGGTTGTAGCTATGTACGTCTGATTGTAGGCAGTCGAAAGAGCCGCAACGAGAGGGTATGGCTGTCCTGGGGGAGACTGTGATCCTCCTTCATACTGTACACCAATCCAGAGATATGTCCCACGCTGGGAGGAGAGAGAGGAGTTCGAGGTCCATGGGTTGGGACTTAATTCGAATCGAAGGATATCGGAGCCAAAGCTTGGATCATCGCAGACTCCGGTTCCGCGAGCAGCAGACAACGCAGGGAAGGCTAGGGAGAGCAGAAGAAGTGCACCTTTGAAATGATATCTATCAAACGAATGTGGTGGCATATTGCCAAAACGAGTGGGACGAGGCGCCGATGTTGTTCCACGAACGTCTCCAAAAATAGGGGTCTAAAGATCCTCGGTTAGGCGTAATAAGTTCGGCGCCAAGCTTTATTTGCTCTGATATCCTCCTACCTACGTACCTTCAATATCTTCAAGTCTTCCCAATGTACGATCAAAATGATGAAGGATGGTGTTCTGTGCTTCTGGCAACCGAATACATGACTCTGGGTCCACCAGTCTTTTCTGTTACTTACGTGTCCATCAATATATACGGACATCCAATCAGCGCTGCATCTAACAAGCTCGTCTTGTACATCTGTTGATATAGACAGACAGTATGTTGTTTGCCGTGGAATTTTACCTTCGCGTAAAAACAGTCATTACGCAGTCAGAAGCGGAGTGTCAGATCTGACTTCGTTCCAATTCTTTTGTGATGGTGCAACGACTTGAAAGTTGGCTCCCGGGATTTCCGTAAGGTGATGCCCTTCCGCAAAGGCCAACTTCTGCTGTGCGGGGTGTAGACCCCAAGGCAATTCGAAGTCCAGAGATTCTGAGGCCTTTCCTACTGGACTTCGATGTTTTGCACAGTCATAGATGAGATTCCTTATATTGTTTGGATAGCGCCGAGATAGAAACGGCGAGGTGCGCGGCCCGCCTCCTGGTGAAGAGCGGCTACGCCCCTCGACAAGAACCGACACTCAGCAACCTCTCACCTACGATCTTCGATGATTGTACAGTTGTTTCGTAAGCTAATTTCACATTGTTCCTATTGCTACCAATAGGTGCACTTCCCGACAGATTTTTGCTGGGGTCGTCTTGCGGAGATTCGCTACACCGAGTCAGTTGCTGTCCTGGGGTATGGAGAATGGACTTGGATTCAACTGTATTTTGCGGGGTATCAACCCGTGATATCCGCGGTACCAGTTCGTGGTATCAATCCGCGGCCAAAAAGGGTTCGAGTGCAATACTCATGTATGTAAACGAAAACTGGCTACGCTAAACCGATCGAAAGCATCACCAGCCGTAGCAAACAGATAGCTTTCGGGTATGAGCGAGTGCTCTTACATTGTACAATGAGCGAAGAAGCCGATCTTAGCCTGGGCATGCAGAACAAAGGATCGTTATTTGTCTAGTGGTGAGCATACCAGGGCTTTGTGATCAGTGCTAGTGCGGATCGTTTCAGTGTAGGATCTCACTTCGGAAGATGCTCGAATTGACATACATATAGGCGGTTACGGACCATTCCACTTCCCCGAGTTCCCGAGTGTATACTGGAGACTTCATATATAAGCCTCGTAGTCTCATGTTGTTTCTTCTGGGCATTCTAATCTTCACCATCGACGTCTCTCGTACCTGCCAAGCCGCATCTGAACCTCTGAGACTTGTTAGTTGACTTTCGCATACCCGGCATATCACTTCACCACAATTCAAGATGTTTGGCAAGGTCACCATAGAAGACCACTTCAACTTACCGGATTTCGCCGAGAAAGCAAAATGGTGGGCTGGTTTCTTTGCTGTTGACGCCGACAAGCATGTTCGAGAAATCAGCGATGTCGACAAGATCAGACTTGAATACGCAAACAAACATGGTGTTGGATACCACATCTTGTCATATACAGCACCTGGGATCCAAGATATTGCTGATCCAGCTGAAGCACTGCGAATGGCCCAATTGACCAACGACTGGATCTACGAGCAGATCAAGGATAAGCCAGATCGCTTTGGTTCTTTTGCCGCCCTGCCAATGCATGATCCTGCTGTTGCAGCCAAAGAGCTCAGACGGTGTGTTGAGAAATACGGATTCAAGGGAGCTTTGGTGAACGACATCCAGATTGCTCCAGATGGGAAGTCACTCATCTTTTACGATCAGCCTGAGTGGGATGTTTTCTGGCAGACAGTTGTGGAGCTCGACGTTCCATTTTACCTCCACCCAAAGCAACCTACCGGTGTCGTTCACGATACTCTATGGGCGGACAGAAAATGGTTGATCGGACCGCCTCTGTCGTTTGCTCAGGGTGTGAGTTTGCATTTGCTTGGGATGGTCGTCAATGGCGTTTTCGATAGAAACCCAAAGCTGCAAGTGATTATTGGTCATCTGGGCGAGCACATTCCATTCGATCTATGGCGCATCAACCACTGGTTTGAGGATATCAAGAAGCCTCTGGGTCTGTCAATCAAGAAGACGATCCGGGACTACTTCCGTGAAAATATCTGGATCACCACATCTGGACACTTCTCCACGCCCACGTTGAAGTATTGCATCGAGGAGTTGGGTGGCCCTGACAGGATTATGTTCGCCACGGATTACCCTTTTGAGAATTACCACGATGCGTGTACTTGGTTCGATGCGTTAAATTTGGATGTTGGTCAGAAGGAGAAGATTGGGAGGGATAACGCGAGGGGATTGTTCAAGTTGAAGTCTTTCAAAGACTGCGATTCATACGATGCGTACTGAAGAATTTTGACTGCCTGGCGCAATAGGAGGACCATATAGATTTTTGAATTTTTATCTTCAAACTCATTTCATCATTATTCGTCTTATAATATCTTTTGGTCGTATTCGAGTTGACCATCGTGGTCTTCTCTCGTTCTTCTGGCTTTCTTCCATTTTGTATTCATCGTGCAGTTCTGGCGGTTCGTTGGGCTCTCATGCTGCGCCATTTTATTTCTCAGGCTGCTTGACAAGACCTGAAGTTCGAAAATGCGTTCCTTGGAAAGGAGTCCATGAGACTTGGAAAGGCAACCACAAGCGGGGCTGCTTTGGCTGTCATGTTGTTGCAAAAGGCGGAGGCGGCAGTACCCTTCCGCAGCTCCACTACTTGCATCAAGTTCTAGGAGACGATCTCGACTCAACCAAACCTAGCTACATCTTCGAATTGAGTCAATCCTCGCCTACCTCTTATTCGAACTTCCTCCTCACATTCGGTCCGTCAACTTGTGGGGACCCCAGCGTTCGTCACGAAATCCCACCTTCGAGCTACCCCGCAGCGCCTCTGCAGCCATTCACGAACCACATTGCCGACCTAGTTTTTCTACCGCGAGCTACTACTCCGGTTTCTTCATTCTACATGTTCATCTCTTCTAGGAAGTGCCTGGATGTCAATTCTTGGCTCGATTTCGGGACCGAGAAATATGCTTGGGACCTCGCATTCGGTCCTACTCTTGCTGTATGCTTAAATTTTCAGAGCTTAGATAGCTTCACTTCGACCAACCTACCCCGCAAAGCATAGATTGCCATAGCTTTTCAAATCTCGTCTCCGTCATCATGGGTGCCACAGGCTTGGCAGGTCCAAAGTTGCGATGAAGTTTTTCGCGCGAGTGAGCTTGGTATGGAAGCAGTCTTCCGTCTTTGATGCCAAAGAAATATATAAGTTGCTCATTCAATATGTCACAAACGCGCAGGAAGCATTATCGGGACCTAGATCATTTGTCGGTCAAAATGCATTCATTAAACTTCTCAGTCAGGGGTTCGCTTCGCACCTTGTTTACTGCCTTATCACTTCAAACATGCTTAGCGATCTCTTCCCTCAAAGTCGATACAACAGTCGGCACTGTCTATGGTCTTATCAATGGAACGCATCCCGGTGTTGCCCAATTCCTCGGTATACCATTCGCAGAACCTCCAGTCGGTGAACGTCGATGGACGCCATCGGTGGCTAAAGCTCCTGTGGGGGACATCGACGCCACCTCTTTCAGTCCATCCTGCCCGCAATACGATACCTCAATCCCATCGACATATGAGATCGACGCAAGGAACTTTCTGATCTCAGGCCCAATGTCTGAGGACTGCCTGACGCTTAGTATCTGGGCTCCCTTCACAGCTGCCAATAATTGTAGCGAGAAATTACCGGTCGTCGTTTGGATCTATGGTGGTGGTCAACTTACTGGCGGGGCTCAAATCGAGTATCAGATTCCCACTCCATGGGTACAGAGAACCCAAGAACATATCGTGGTGCAAGTGAAGTAAAGGATCATTTGGCACTTATTTTAGAAGGATGTTGACAGAGATCCAGCTACCGTCTTAATATCTTCGGCAACCCACGTGCTGCGGGTATCAACGAGACCCTCAATCTTGGTCTGCTTGATCAGCGACTTGCCATGGAATGGGTCCGGTCCAACATCGCCAACTTTGGAGGCGACACTTCCAGAATCACCATGTGGGGGCAATCTGCTGGTGCGGCCTCTACAGATTACTACAACTTTGCCTATCCTGAAGATCCGATCGTTGCTGGGATCATCTTAGACTCTTCTTCGGCGTTTGGAGCTGCCCCTAGCAGCGACCCCACAGGATCCGACTTCACCTTCTTAGCAGGACAGTTCGGTTGCGGTGACCTGAATGCTGACGAGGAACTGACTTGCATGAAGAATGTCAGCTTCATGGACATCGAGGCTTTCTTGAAGTCGTATCAGGATAATGGGACATCACCCAGTATCAGTTTCACCCCTGTGGTTGACAACGTTACAAGGTTTGCGAACTACACCGCCAGAGCATTGGCGGGTAATTTCTCTAGAGTTGTGAGTGCTCATCATGGTTGCTTTTATATTTGATCGTTTCAGCTGACTCCTGACAAGCCTGCCATTCATGGAACGAACAACAATGAAGGCTCGTCGCTCACCGAGTGGGTCAACAATGGAACGACATACAATGAGACTGCAGCAAATGCCAACACAGTTCAGCGAGCCTGCTGGGCGCAGCAGACGACCAAGTGCGATATCTCTCCCTTATAGATTCGAATCGGTTCTAACATATGTACAGAAACCGATACGCAGCCAACGCCACCACATTCCGCTACTACTACACCGGCAACTTCTCCAACATCTCCCCGCGCCCATGGCAAGGTGCATACCACTCCTCCGAGCTTCCTTTGATATTCGGAACCCACGACATCGCTTACTCGGAGTCCACACCATTTGAGTTCGCTGTGTCGCATAGAATGCAAGACCTGTGGCTCGCGTTCATGAAAGACCCTGTTAATGGGTTGCCAAGTCAAGGGTGGGAAGCCTACTCTCCTGGAGGAAATGCTATTGAGTTTGCTTGGGATAACCAGGTCACGCAGACTATCCCTTTGACTGAGTTTGATGAGCTTTGTAACGGTACGACGCCAATCAGAGGGGCAACTCCGCCCGATCATGTGGGGTTGGATGATTTGTGATGGCAGCTGCCATCCAAGGATAGTCTCATCAAATAGTCGACCGTTGCATGAGATCCTCACTAGATAAAAAAACAGACATCCTTAACATTAATTAATATCAGATTTTGACGGTGTTCAAAATCACTGCGGAAAGAGAGAGTGGAAGCCTTTGTTTGTTGACATCTACCAAAACCGACCAATGTTGCAACAGTAAAATAATGGGCTAGTCCATCAAAAAAATTTATTATTTCTTGTATCATAAGAAGTAAATGACTGAAGACTGCCATGCTAGACTTGATCATGGTTGTCTCTTCCAAGCCAAACACGTAGGGTCTCTGTGTCGTTCAGGCTCTCGACGGGAAGATGACCCAAAGTTCTCGCACGCCTGAAATTTAGGCGAATTTATCACTTACATCTAGCTAAACAGCAATTTTTGCATCGTTCTAGAGGTGCATATTGGGGTCATTCGCAATCTGTCAGGTCAAAGTTGGTTCGGGTGGATCAAATTGGGGATTTCTAACGCCAACTTCGATTCGCATACGGTAACTTCAAAAATCCTCACCGGTTATTGCATTTGACGGAGAGAAAGACACTCTCGTATTTCGACTAGTCAACTTCATTGACGACACAGACCTAGAAGCATGGTCGGAGCTGCTTCCTACCGAACTGCTTGGCAACATCAGATCTATTGTTTGGGAAGCTGATCCTTTTGATTCCAAGACACCCGACCGACAATTCGACGGGTCGAACGCAGGAGGTCTTCGATTATTTCCAAGATTGAAAACGGTTCGATTTGCTGAGTACAACGACGAATACCATAAGTACATCGTTGTAGGCTACACTGAGAGGCCACTGACGGAAAAATATACCAAGAAAAAGGCGAGGATCAATAAAGGAATGAAGGAGCTGCTCAGTGGTCAGGCTGATGATGGTGCGAGTTAGAAGGAAGGTGGAAGCATTGAAACGAAGGACAAGTATCAGGTGGAGGTTAGTATCGGAAGTATGGTACTTGTAGAATACCCTTCACGAGGGACCAGACTGTAGAGGCACGATTGAAAGGGATATGCAGCAGGATGGGAGATCCTGTTCCCAATAAATCGATGGACTAACAAGCTTTGCTTGCAACTTGGTACACTCCGAATGTCACACAAGCAGATAGCACAAGTCAAATCTGAGCCCCTCAAATATAATACAGGATCAGCGGCCCCATTGTGAAGTTCTTTTCCATAAGCCTTGGTGAATGAGAGCTAGCAGCTTCAACGTCAAATAATTACTTTCTCGTTCTTCGTCAGAGAACCATCCGCCTCCGTAGTCTCAGCTGGAGAGGATCGAAGTCTGTAAGCTCATGGCAAAATTAAAAGCGGTGGAGTCTTTTGAACTACTTGAGGTTTCTGCAAGATGCCATGCTTTAAATTCTCGCGTTAACATGTTCACACGGCAAATATTGATGGCAGTAGCCCCAGGAGGGGGAATGTCTACAATTTTGGCTCTTTCCAGCTCCCGAAGCCACGTAAAGCATGAATCTTATTGTTTTCGGCGCGTTCCTCTAGTTGCAAAAGCAATCAAAAAGCGAGTCTTCTTTGGATTGTTGGAATGATGGTTCTGACCTAGCTATGCAACTATTCTAAGGATTTTGTTGGAATGACGGTTCTGACCTAGCTATGCAACTATTCTAAGGATTTTAATCAAAAAAAGAAAGTCACACAGTGAGCCAGGTTATCTACAAATAGAGATAGAATGACGAATGGGCATCTCGTACTGCAAATCATTGGCTTGGACTTGCTCGGGTACACACGCGATCGCAGCATTGCTTCGGAACCAATTCATCTTCGTGCCTTTTCATGTAAATTGGAGATTTGCAGATAACGAGGGAAAGTTTGTGGAGCTACTGAAGCCAAAAGAAACGAGGAACAAAGTTTACAAAAGGGAAGGATATCCGAATGGACGCACTGGGAACTGATTGATATTAGACTTGGACATTTTCAGATCGGAAAGGAACTTACTCGAACCCAGGACCATTCACATTACTATCACTCAGAAGAACGATTGCTAAGCGAATATTATACCACTTTGAAGATATTAGATGGTAATGTTTGAAGGCGTGGATGAGGTGGAGCTTACCTAAACCATGCGCCCTGTGTTTTGGATGATGGCGATTGTCGTATTTGGATACGTCAACGGGATAGTGATTTGCCGAGGAAACAAAAGGTATGTGAGTTGAATGGAAAAGTAATGGTCGTTGTTTCTCACAGGTAATATGTCTGTATGTTGCGTTGCGTTGCAAAAATCAAGCGAGGCGAGGCTGGTTGCAGATCATCTCCACCTGAGCACCCTCTCTTTAGGTCCAGAGTACTATTAGTAAAGCGAGCCTACAATCCCATGAATTATTCTTCCAAATATACAGCCAAAAAGATGCAAAAAATAATGTTTCAATGGACACGCTGGGAACTGTTTTCTGTTAGAATTTGCTCGTGTCTCTTATTTTCTGAAGAAGAACTTACTCGAACCCAGGACCATTCACAATTGTATGATACAAATGCTAAGCGAATATTATACCACTAAACCACGTGCCCGAGATGTGATTGGATGAAAGGAAATCTCTTATTTCACTATATACGTGGGTTAGAGAAGTGGGTCATTAGGGTTTGATGCGAGTGCCGGGGAGAAATCGTAAACTGGCGGAGTGTTGATAAGCGAGCTTGGAGAAAGTGAAGATGATGGACAGCAATGTCAAAATATGTATTTCGCTGAGTAGCACAATCCTATATACCGCACAGTTCATCGCCATACTGATAGCAATGAAGTTTCTTTGTCAATACTATCCTGTAAGTGTGCTGGGATTAAGCGAGATCCACAACTCAAAGCCATGTCCATCACCTCAAAGTTGTTCATTCGTAACACAAACCATGAGCTTATTATCAGCAGCAAGAGAACTAAAAGAAGCTAAGTAATGATTTGTGTCTAAGGCAAACGCTCTACTTACATGCGAAAACAGCTTACAGACAACATGTGGGCAAATCTCCCTGAAAGTCACCTCCGTCACTTCAAGTTTTCTTGGACTAGCAAATCGACAATTCGTCTATATGTGCCTCATAGCTCTGAGATAAAACGATTCCGAACGACTACAATCAGAATCCGGTCCTATGATTGCGGAACAGAGGTAAGTGCCGAGTTTTATCTGTCACAGCCTTAGCGTGTGACGATGTACACAAATCAAGAGAGATCATTACCCCTGTTCTCATATCGGCAGATGTGACTGTGTTCATCACACTGTAGGTCAATGTTCTTTTCCTCCAAGAATATCTGCTGATAGATCACAGTGGAACAGATCAATCTGATCTGACGACATTCCCAGTCTCAATTTTGCAGACTTCGGTGCATATAACAGGCACCTTGGGCGCGATTTATTCCGGCATTCGTCGACATTCTACTTTATCACAAGGAGAATCCTCCAACTCATCGACTCCTGGTCCCGAAACGTCCCTTGACTGTTCTGGCGCTGCTCAAGTCGATGTATCTTCACAAACTAGCAATATCTTTGAGCTGAATCTTCAGGTTACAAACGGCACCATCTCTGCAGATGATAGCGATGAAGAGCCGCCTCCTCGCCGGTCGAAACCAAGGGCGCACTGCAGATAATAGCACGACATCAGACGATGATTCTCGCCGTGGGGATGATACAAAACAAGATGTACCTGATGTCAGTGCTAGATGGATTAATTACCAGAGAAAGAGGTACGCAGGAAATGACTATGGGAACCGAACGGCAAGGATGACCCAATCAGGTCATCAAGAGCCAGTCCGGCTCCTCGAGCTGGGGTTTCTGTACTGGCAGCTGGCGCCCTGTATCTCACTACCATGGAGGCTGAAAGGAGAAGGAAACGGCCGAAAATTCACGAAAGCGCAGGTTCGCCAGCGGCGATACCGAGCGAACCATGCGATATTGTATTTCAATTGGAGAGTACACCTATCTCACAAGAGCGACTGATTGCAGAGGTGAAAGGCATCTATGCTGGTATAGTGATGGTCGAGGCGAAATGCATTGAAGTCGACAATAGACAAGCAGAAGTAACCCTCACTGGATCTCCTGCAAGACTTGAAAACGAGCAATGGCAAGCTCTTATCGCTCTCCACCGCACCCTACGCCACGACCATCACGACTCTCTTTTGGCATGCCATCATCCATCCGGCGGTCCCGCTCTCAAGCGCTTGGCCTTGAAATATGCAATGCCAGCGAGAATGTGGCGACATGGCATACACCCCTTCCTTGAGCTTCTCAGGCACAATCTGCCGAATTCGTATGAGAATATGATAGCTTTCATCTATCTCGCGTATCCGATGATGGCCTTATTGTATGAGACAGTACCTGCATTTGGACATACATGGATTGAGTGTTTAGGCGACCTTGCACGCTATCGTATGGCTATTGAGGACGAGGATCTCAAAGATCGTGAAGTATGGGCGGACATTGGACAGCACTGGTATTTCCAAGCCTCTCAAAGCTCACCTACAATGGGCCGATTGTACCACCACCTCGCGATAATGACTCGAAAGTCTGCTTTACAGAAATTGTCTCTGTGCTCGAAATCCCTTTGTGTAGCCGTGCCGTTCAGATGTGCTCGGGAGTCAATACTGACGCTCTTCGATCCAATCCTCGCTGGGAGAAGTGCTCACCTGCACTTGAAGATCCGACTGTCAGCTTTTGATCTGGCGTTCATCAGATCACACGCCCTCCTTTTCAAAAGGAATGGATCGCTTTGAAACCCAAAGCCAGGAGTTTCTCGCGTTGATCAACAGTCACATTGAGCAACAAGCCGACAGATTCCTGGAACAAGGCTATCTTGTCGCCATCTTGAACAGCGCTGCAGTGATTAGCTACGGGTCAAGCAAAGATCCACTCATGTGTGACTTCAAAGACAAAATCGAACATGTTGCCAGCTTCCCTGAGGATGCCCTGTGCGATGCACAATCTGAAGCTGCACGACGAATGGCATATACCACCCTGAACGCGTTTCTCCTGAGAAAGGAAGACCCGAATAAACTAGCAGGTATTCACGCTTCTTTGGTTTTTGTGCAGTATATGGTTTCTCATCCATGGACTGCGCACCTTGTACCAATAGACTTCCCATGGACGGCCTTCGCAGACTTCCTGAACAACCTTCTGACAGAGTATGACACGTCAGACGGTGTCATTGATGATGAGGTCTTTCCAATTTCAAGAAGAGATGATCCTCGCCCTCGTCTCGAAGACTACGCTTTGCGTGGGTTACTATGGGCCGATATATGTTTCCCAGAGGGATGGTTTCCAGATGAATTAGAAGATCATCCGCAAATACCAAGTACCTCTCTCATGGCAGCAGATAGAAAGAGAAGGATACTTTGGCTCGCTGTTCGCATTGCTCGGAAACTCCCCAGCCGTCTACTTTATGAAGCTGCTTCCTTCAACCCTATTCGCACTGAAATCAACAAGCCGCAATTTTCAGCTCCCCGAAGCCTATATTCGTCACATCAGGTGTTGGAAACGACAGAATTATCAGAGATATCTTCACATGCTAGTGAAATGTCCAAACCAATATCTATGAAGCTTCTGGGCAGTCTGGCTTCACGTTCGCGAGACGATGACTCCGATTTGAATGGCATGCGGGCAACTTTGGGGCTTCCAATCGACACCCTGGAACAGAAAACCGAATATATCGGCAGTCCAGACCAGCTCAGCCCCAGCAGCTCGGCAACTCACTGCAAGGACTACTATGAAACTCTCGATACTTGGCTCTCTGATCTTGTCAACTTAGACAGGGCCCTCGAGGGGGATTCTGCGCCTAAGGAAGCCCGGGAAGCCGAGCTTGCTTATCTTATCGTGGGAGCTGAGAAAGTGAGTCTATTTATTAGCAGCACACTCCCGGTCGATGTGATAGTCTTCTCCCAGACTGCCGACGGCCACCAAGATGACGAGAACGAGGAAAGTCCGAACCAAACTTCAGAGTCAGATCTTGACCCAGAGCGCGATCGCGATGACGAACATGGACAACAGAAACTGGAAGAAGCCGAGAATCACAGTATCGTCAAGTCGCAAGCCAAGCCAACGACTTTCAACTTGACTTCTCCACTTCCTGAGGGCAAACAATACACATTAATTGAATCCAAACCCACACTAGTCGACTACGCATCTCTGTGCGAGAAAGCAAAAGTTGAGCTGCCGTTACCACAACTCCCCACTCCGTCCAGCTCCTCATCGAGCCCAGGAAAGCCGTATGCCTGCTACCATTGTAATAAAGCATTCTCCCGGGCTAGTGACATGACGTGAGCCGGATCTTCCTCTAGAATTCCTTCCTACCCACCCCATACCCCGAAGTACAGTAAGCTGACCCCCAACAGCAAACACATCAAATACCATACCCGACCCATTACCTGCACCATCGAGGGGTGCGACTACACATGCGGTCGACAGAAGGATCTAAGCCGACATCAACACGGCGCACACAAGGACGTCTTCGGCGAAGAAGAGTTCCCGTGTCCGTATGAGGAGTGTAAAATGGCTGGAGTGAAGTTCTCAAGGAGGGATAACTTATCGAGGCATTTGAAAAAGAGACATGGTGGTGCCAAGGATGAAAGCGAGGGCAAGGAGGACGACCGGAGCGTATGATTGTGCGCTTGTATTAAAGTGGATGGTGTCATATGTGACCATATCCGATAAACTATGGTGGAATAGAAAGGACGGAGTTCTTGTTTACTGCTCTCGTGCATGGCCAAACTTAAGCGAGCTCCTATCAACTCATCGCCCGCAACAGTTCCCAAGGCATCTGCCGCGATTTGCCTGACCTGTGTGACACATATATAACTATCTGAAAGCAATGATTCTGGTAGCCCCGAACTTCGATAAGGTAGGGGAAGACATCTTGACTGGAATACTAGACCAGCAGCCAGCTAGTAGTTCATCCTCTAGACAGGGAATTCGTCTCCGGAGAGAGACCTCGAGTTCATCACTTCCCCGTGCATAATACAGAACAACAGCACCTGTTCCCATAATACTCACCTAACAAAACCATCCTCGCCGTCGCCATCGTCATCTCGTATTCGTGTTGATATTTGAAAAAGATGACTCGAATGAAGGTCGTCAGCAACGAAGAGATGAAAGACCCTCTAGGCTTCCCATGGGAACGCAACGCTGTTGGTATCGGACCGGTACGATGGTATCAGACCACAGGGAAATGTCACGATGGTTCATGACTCAAGAGCGCCGTGGAGATCCATTTCGCCACTGTTCTAGTGATAGGAGGTGCTTGATTGATCCGGTGATATTATGATCTCGAGGAGGTAGTGACTAGATAGATAGAGTCACGATGTGAACTCGGGACCTGGCCACAAAGCCCATGATAGGCTTCAGAGGGACTCATTTGCTCCTTTGTCGTGAGCTCAGCAGCTGACTAAAAGATGATGACCTCGGCGTTTCTGGTCTCGTTGAACGAGCCACGATGCAGAGAATACGTAGCCTTGCCTGAGCGATCATGGCAGGGGCAAAGGTCCAGCCACTTCAACCACTCGAGGCACCTGTGAGACGGGCCCTTGCTTGCTTGCCTAGACTTTTGAATCAATGCGAGACTGGGGCCTCGCCATAGCGGTGTCCGCCAAAGTTCTCACGATGATTCATGACTTGGAACACGACTCGGTTGAAAACGGAGGAAAGCAGAGGCAACAGTGACATCCAGCGTGAAGAATTCAACGAGCCATGTGATGCACTTAACAGGTATCGTTCCAAGTACAAGACGTACTGGTTACTGCCTGGATCCGGCTACGTTGGCACGGTGACCCTTGAACAACATTACAATTACTCACTGATACTGACCCGCCGCAATCGTCAAGGATAATGTCGGAGCAACAGCTCCTGAAGGACCATACTAGCCACTGCCCACTCTCCCAGCCGCAAACTTGAGACTAGATACATGGATGTGGATGCGGATGCCAGCTGGCGCTTGCGTTGCGTTGCGTGGTGTTGGGTCTGTCTGGCGGGTGATCAAATCGTGACTCACCTCCAAAAGGGGACCCACAGGGGCGAACAAGGGAAATTGACACGTGCCGATAATAGGAATGGAATCGAATGGATCTGTGTAAGACAGGGATGCTGAATGCGGCGAGATAAGGCAAAGTACGGAAGTATTGTCAGACATTGAAGGAAAGCGAATGTGTGCTTCTAGAATAGAACATTGGAGGTTTTGAAACAGGTACAGATATCTGCCTAACGAGAGAAACGTGTTTGTGTGCATGATATGCATGACATAGATAGATCTGGTCATCTGCATCTGCATCTGCATCTGCATCTTGCTGGGAGCAAACAACTGTTTTCTAGCCCCCAAAGACACAGAGTTGAATCCGCCTCGTAGCCTAGCTAGGCTTCTCGTGCTGCAAGGCTGGAGGATTTGATACCCCTCTTCTACGCTGATGGAGGGGTCATATACGTCAGACATGGATCCTTTGGCCGTTTGAGGATCATTTCTTTCTCAGCCTGATGGATGCATGAAGCTGGGAAGTGGCGCTGACCACTCCTGCCTATCTTGTACTGGGTAGATGAGGTGAGGAGAGAGGGTTTGTCAAGGGCTTGGCTGGAGATGCTTGGCGAAGTGTAGGCAGCAGCCAGCGTCAACAATACGGTACGACAGTGGCCACCACTTTTGAAATGCCCTTCCAATGGTACTAGCCCTAGCCCTGAGATGAAAGAGTGGAAGAATGAGGGGTTAATGAACAAGCAATACACGAGGATGAAGGTCATCGTTGCCGAGAAGCTATCAAATGATAGGGGTGAAAGCAATGCAGACAAGCACACAAGCAGGCATAGAACAGAGAAAGATAACAAAACTCCGTCTTACCAGATAATACTTACAGCTCCAGCTCCTTCCTTTCTTCATCCAGCCTGCCTGCCTGCCTACTCACGTAAGGGTAAGAAGAGGGTGTGCTGCCAAACCGAAGGATCGGATAGACTGAGACATCCATCGCATAAACGAACACCCACCCTCATTATGAGTATGAAGAAAAACTCTTGATGCTCACACAGCCATCAAAAATCAAGACATGCTTTGCACCCGATCCGATGGCGGTGCCTATCCTGTTTCTTTGCCTTCAGAAGCCGAGAATGAATTATTTCCACGCGAGAATTCTCGCAACCGGAGATGCCAAGTCCAAGCTCTAAGCCCAGAAAACCCGCTTCTTTGGATTGTGAAGGCTGCCGTAGTAGTGCGCAGCCAGCGGAAAGTGGTGGACGGAATGTGGCTGCGCGGCGTGGATTCTAGGGGCTGAGGAAAGATACACCACCAAAGCAGGTGGCTGCTTGTTCCGTTCCGGACAGTCAGATAGAAGGTAATTGTCTGACAAATGAGGTGTGCCGGCCAATCAAAGTGGCGATATTGGAAATTTAGGATTAACATTTTTCCTGGCTTAGGAGTTTTGCTTTCTGTGGTTTGGTGTGCTTGGTGTGGGATGGATGGATGGATGGCTTGATGGATCGGCGCTTTTCGCACCAGGCTTCCATCCGGATGTTCTGGAATCTTGCTGGTTTGAGCCTAGAGGGTGGCCAGATCGACTCATCTTCCCGCCCCTTTCATCCTTGAAGACCCTGATTGATGTCGTTGGGCGGCTGTGGGACTTGCGAGTTGCGAGTCCAGTCGGGCTTCAAGTTTGTGGACTGCGAGCGACAAGTTGGGGAACCTCCGATATAGGCCGATTGTGGGAATCTTCGGAATGTCATGAGATCAGCATAGTGTATCAAAGCCGTGAGTCAGCGTGGGTTCAGCTGGATTGGTGAGGACAAAGATGTTTGATTTGCCGTTCCGGAGATTGATGACTGGCGATGCGAGACGCCTGATTTGTGAGCTGCTGAGACAGGAGATTTCGGATATGAACTTCACGGGTGAGAAGGCGCGCGGTTACGGAATCGGTAAATACCACCGAACTTTTGGCCATGCCTGGCTGCTCGATACGCGGTTGTGTGTTTGTTGCTTCATCTGTGGCGTGCCGATGGATCATGATCACGGTATTCTGCAGGGAAATCTCTTCATGATGTGTGATGAGCGATATAGACTCATTTTTGGTACTTTCATCCGGCGTGGGGTTTGCATTTCTTGTTTGTTTCCTTCTTCCTCTTTGTCTTGAACGAGTGGCGAGGAAGGAATTTACCCCCAAGTTCGGCCATATTGAGTTGAGTCACGAGAGTTAGCTTGGGGGTGATCAAATCGTGACTTGTTAGACTTTTTTGGTCTATTTTCTCGAAGTCCAGATGATGATTCGAGAACGGGGTGTCTTTGTTCCAAACTTGGTGATACGAGCGCTTGCTACCTTGACGGAGGTGTATGGTTCCGTTCAGCGGGAGCTAAAGCACTGTATTTCTCTGTCTGACGCTTGCAGCCTGATACGGAGTGATGTGAGAGTAAGAAAGGCTAGGTGAGGTAGATTGGGTATGATGGAATTTGAGTCATTCGGAGGGTTTCTTCAAGAGCTTTGCTATTGGTTCAGAGGAGGGGAATGGACGTCTTCGAGATCTTGACAGGTAGAGTAAATGGCTCTGGATCTTCGAAATATTTCTGGGGAAGTTCTAGAGATTTCGCTGGCATGGCTCATGATGCTGCAACTGTGAGAGGAGGGGAAGCAAGCGCTGCGTGACATGGCAGGCCGTAGGACCCATCCACGATCCATTAAGCTCGCTGAGTAAAGGATCGATGGATGCACAGTCGACAGTGTAGGATTGCAGATTCGACGATATTTCCAGACAGGCGCGGGCCAGTTGGCTGCTACTGGCAGCGCCGGCCGCGAGCATGAAGCAAGCTGCAGCGTGATGCTGATGTTGTGGTCGGCAAAGCCAATCATCGCGACTTTTCATCTAGGAGCGGGGAAGCCTCACACGGCGGCTATTGGTTGTGTGTGACAAGGGAGAACAATTTTCAATTATAATGGGATCAGAAATGATGATTATCCTCGTTGCTTTGTTACGCCTTCGATCGAGCATCGAGGGGACGACATGGGGGATCTCTGTGGGATGGTTCATGCCGCTGCTTCCTTTGAGCCATTTTGATATCCATGGCTACCGTGATTAATCAGTTGATAAGAGGATCAAAATGGCATAACATTTCTGCTGTTTCTGGAAGAGAAGGCTGACTCAAAATCTCGACAACATCCAGGCTTAGAGGGGGCTGACGGACAAGTGGTGTGGTTGAAACTGAAGGTGATACGGAGGTCGGCAAGCAAAAGCCCGCTACCACATCCAACGCCTCCTTCGTGTAGGTTGCATTTATCAAGATTCCAGCTTGGCGGGATGTCCAATTCGTGTTGCAGCTTCAAGATTGTAAAAAAGGTGCTTAGGTGAGTACTTCAGAGCCTGGGGGAATACGTGGGCACTAGGAGAAAATACCGTATCTGGCGACTTGTGGATCGGCCTCGTCCTAATTGACGTGGCGATAAGGTGCACCAAAGTGGAACACATGTTGGTCATGATCAGGCTGAGAAAAATCATCATCATCAGCATCATCATCCGTCTAGTTTAGGACGAGATGAACCATGGAAGGCGTATTCAAAGGTGGATACTTGATCTGAGACTTGGGGCTTGATTCTGGTCTTGGGTATGCGCACATCTTGGGAGGCTGAGGATTGCTGTCGTCGGTCCCTCGATAGAAGCGATTTTGAATTATTCGAGGATTTGCCGTCGCACAGCGCCTTCTCTCAGCACCGCACTGGACAGCGGCCGGTCCATGCCCCCAGCTGCATGACTACCGCCAAACTGTATGTACGCACTGCTCTTGCTCAGGTGAGTAGAAAATAGCTCGCACAGGACAGAAACAGAGACAGATGTACAGAAATGGAAATGAAAAGGGGGACGATTCGTGTTCTTCTCCACATTGCTTGCCTGCGGCTGCCGAGTCTAGAGGAAGAACGATGGCATTGTTAGGGACAAGGCTGTGCTTTCAGACATCTGGATTACGAACGGGCTGAGGAGGAGGGGAAGCAGATCGCAAGCCCCCTTGATGATCCAAGACTTTGAGAATGGTGAGTAAGGCAGGTAAAGTGGAGGTGTTCGTGAGGACTGTACGCGATGCAGCTGGTTCATCATAATCATCATCTCAGTACCGTCGATAGACTGGCGCCCAAAGGAGAACAATACAGAATACAGTGCATGGGCTGGGTTCACAACCATAGGTTGTAATTGCGGAGGTTGTGGTAGGCTGGAAAATAGGAGAAGTTCATTTGCTAGAGATGGTGGGCCAACATAACACCTGCTTGCTGCAGATGTCAGGATAGACTGGATAATCGGCTAGACGGACACACAAGATAGGTACGATACGATATGATACGTAGGTAAAGTTTCTGTACACACACACGAACTTTGTCCATCCTCGTCCTCGTCTCGGGCCCAGTCCGTCCAGGCATGCTTGGAAGTTGGGGATAGCCTCCTCCACGGGTCTTGTTGAGTACATTGCAGTGCAATGCTGTGCATGGCTGCGGTATTTGATGCAGGAGGCAAATTACTAAGGTTAATCATAAATTTCAACGGTTCTCAAGTTAAGTTTCTTGGGGCAGGGAAATAAAGATGTGGTACTACGGTGGCGGAGGTCTTTCATGAAAAGGAGGGTGGACGAGCTGTGAGTGGCGGCTTGCGTGGAGGTCAAGGTCAAGGTGAGGGAGGATGCTGCTGCTGAGGAGGAGGATGAGCAGCCAGTCAGTGCAGTCCAGTCCATCCAGTCAAAGATTCGATCGAAGCCCCTGTAAATTATGGTTGCCTCGCCTGTACCAGGCACCAAATATCGCCATCGCATCGTGCCTGCCGTCCCTCACACCCCAGTAAGCCCAGCCCGGTCCAGGCAGTGACAGTGACCAAAGACGTAAGACAACCGTAGTTCTGCCCACTCCACTGCACTACCAGACTACCCTGCACTCCCAGCACAGGCCACCTCTCTGCCTTCTGGTCTGCTTCTGCTCTTGCTGTGACTCTTCTCGCTTCGTCGCTAGCCACCGCCCGCGCAGTGCAGGCGAAAGGCTCCACGCTTTCC